>JANVCC010000046.1:1292396-1542967 GCA_025345505.1 Todiramphus chloris collaris
TTTTTTTTTTTTTTTTTTTTTTTTTTTTTTTTTTTTTTTTTGTTTTGTTTGTTTTGACTTGGAACATTAACTGCATAAGAGTCTGCTCAGGAAAAGGATCACTGTATTTGTGGTGAGGATAAGCAGATGGTGTAAAAAGGGGTGGTGAGCAGTTTATTGGGTGACTACAACCTGCTTCAGTTAATTCCCTAGCCTTCCGACAGCAGATTAAGGCTAAGGGTTGTTGCTATATTGCTTTTGTCACCTAAATCCAAGCTCAAGTGTCTCTGGGCCATGTTCCCTTATGTCATGTAGACATATTTTGCATTAATTCATTTTGCTTCATGTGGAGAGCCAGAAATGAATTTTTATCCAGTTAAAATGTTTCTGTTTTCTTGAGAGGGGAAAAGGAAACAGTTGAAATTAGCTCTATGGAGAAGTTCAAGACAAAACTATGGGAGTGATTTGTATTTTATTTATTGTTTTTGAGCTGAGAAGTCACATTCCTGTTGAGCAGCCACACAAACAGCTGACTTTCCCACAGAGTCATGGGATGTGACTAACACCACAGTTTGCAACTCACATCTCTGCTCTTTTTAGTATGTCTTTTTTTAACAGTAGTCCTTACTTTTATGAGCCCAGTATACTTGGTGGGACAGCAGTAAGAGGTTTGCTCCACTGGAAAGTTATTACTGAGGTTTTGAGGTATTTCAAGGCAAATTAATTCCTGTCTCATCAAAACCAAGTGAATTATGTGTCCCATCTCAACAACTAAGTGATTAGGAACTGCAATGCTGCTGCAATTTAAACTATGGTAGTAGTTTCCATGAAACAATATTCCATTCTATGGAATCCTGCCATTTTTATAACACATGTAGTACACAGAGGATATAAAATAGTTCTTAGGCTTCTTTCCTTACTATTCAGCAGGTTTTGCCATCTGCTGCAGTAATGGAGAGCAGCCCTATGTGAAATGACTTGCAGAAGTTAACACAAAACCTAGCAGGGGATATGTAAGTAAATATTAACTCTCAGAAGCACAAAAGGCTGTGAAACGTCGGTTTGGATGTGAGCGAGTGGTTTTGCTAAAGCACTGCAGCTATGGCTGAAAGGATCCTCCTCTCACAGATACGGTTGGGTGAGCTCTGGAAGTGTTGGGGAGGGATCTGTAGCTACCAGTTTTGGCTGTTAACACTGAGTTTTACTGGAGTTACAGGTTTTTGAAAAGGAAATTTCTTTATAGCAGGAGCTTTTAAGAAACATGTAAAGGGGCTTTCTGTCCAGAGAAGCTTTGGAAGCACAGCTGTCCCAGAGTTGCCCCCAAGCATTTCCAAGGTTGTTACTAAAAAATTAACTTTTAATTGTTGCACCAGCTGCTTTTTTAGCGTTGCTTCCTATGTTGGGTACCTGCTGGCAAAACTTCCCTTGCCTCTGGGAACTCAGTGAATTTGTAGTCACAAACTAAGTGGATCAGAATAAGCACCAGACTGGGCCATATAGCTCACACAGGGAGGGGAAAAGTGGTTCTTCCATTTGAATCCTACTCACTGTTCTCACGTCAGAGCAGGCAGTGACCTGGGCAGGCAACTGTTACTCCACAGGGGCATTTTCAGTGCCATGTACCCTGCCCCTTCTGCTTAGTGTTCCCTGTCCGGCCTTCACGAGGGAACTTATCACTGTTTGCTTGGGTTCTATACAAGAGCCCAGAAGAAAAGATCATTCCCTGACAAATACTGGCTGAAGATAGGAATAGCGAAGAGAGTTTTTGTTTAAAATTATCTTTGAAGAAGGACTTTTTGAGGAGGTGGGAGGTAGGCCAAACGTGAGTGTGGAGAGGGAACAGACAAATCAAAGTCAATTTTGAATTTAAAATCAATGGTTCCATTTTGAAAGATAGTAGAATAGATGAGGACACTTTCTAGTCTACACTTAGGGTGCTAATTGGGAATTAAAGGGTAAAAGAGTAAAGCAAAATGAGCATGATTTGAGGGCATAATATATGACATGAAACAGGGCATTTAGATGCTACTGTCGTGGGGTACAGAAACCAGGTGAACGCTGCAAGTGAGAGTGGGTTTCTGTGTTAAAGTGGGTTAATGCTGGCCGGGTAGCTCTGCTTTCAGAACTTGAACTGAGAAATGCTTCACTTCTCCCTTCACCCTTTCTGTGTTCTGTGGCCAGAGGATAATGTGGGCCACACCACAGATGGCTACACTCCACCAGTCAAGGAGTCTGCCAAGGTAGCCTAGAGTGACCACTAGGGCAACCAAGTTGACCAGAGCTCTGTGTTACTGGGTGGAGTGTGCGGATTGTCCTAGCACATTGAAAGAGAACTTTTTTTTTCCTTCTGAGCCTTCCCATCTATATGCAAACATTTAGCCAGAAGGAAAGCACTCCTGTCAAAACCTGTTACACCCCTTGTGATGTGCACAGCCCTTGGGCAGCTGTTTCAATGTTCCAGCAGTTGTGGCACTGCCATACTGCGCTGCCACTAACGTAAGCCAGTCATTTATTTCTTTAGTTTGTTATTCTCCAGTGCGAGACTTGAGACGTGGAGACTCAAGGGAAGACTAACCATTCTTTATGCTAGCTTGGCATAGTCTGCCAGAGACAAGAGAACGGAAATTTCTTTCAACAGCAGTTGTTTTAGGGTCTTAAAATCCAGGGAAACTTTTCCATGAGTTTCAATGGTTTGTGGGTTTTTTTTTTCCCCTTGTTGGTTTTGGAACAGATGCCAAGCCCCAAATTGCTTTCAGGTGTTGCAGGATATTCACTGCAGAGTAAACTATAGTAAGAGCCCACAGGATGCTTGAGTATGTACTTCCAGGTACATAGCATCCTCTTCTCCATCCTGGCTTCTGCTGTTTTCGGGTCCTAGCATAGCCATTAATAAACAGGCAGTTCTGCTTTCACGCTGCATTATTCTTTAGCACTTCTCAAACAGAATATTCCTTTGCTGCTCCGTTAAATTAACTGATGTAACATTGTAATGTGCTTCAGAGAGATCTACAGCCATTGCAAGTGTAGCTAATCCTGTCATTAAGCTACAAAACTTGCTTTGCTGCCTGTCAGGAGCCAGCACCCCCTCTTCCCAGTTTACACAGTGTTGCTCTTGCAAAGACAAAACATTCTGAGAAATAACTTAGCTTGCAGAATTCCAGAAGCGAGTGGATTGTTCAGAATGCATTGCAGCTGAGGAAGATGTTTAGGTTTGCTCCTTGTCCAGCAACTGTTGTGTCTCAAGGTAGCCTGATTAACGGGGGGGGGAAGAGAGGAAAAAAAAGATAAATGGTTACACATCCATGTGTAACTGTGAGTTACAGCATCTGGGTGAAGGTCTGGAGCATGGCACAAGATTGCACAGAAAGCAGATGAAAGCGAGCGTTTTCCACGCCAGGAAAGAAAACCATGAAGGCATTTTTGCCCCCCCAGCTGAAAACCCTCATAAAACTGGAAGTCTGAACTGGTGGGACATAGTTCAGTAAGAAGGGAAAGAAGATGTTTTTGACAGGGGACTGCAAGAGAAATAGTAACTGGAGAAATGCAGTTTTGGTGTTAGGTGGGTTTGGAGCTAGAGAGAGTTATTCCATGAGCTTAAAAAGGATTATGGCAAAATTTCTCCTCTGTGGAAAGGGGCAATTGGAAAAACTGACTACAGTGAGACCTGGCTGTGTGCCTGAAAGTGGATGGAAACAGAATGAAACTGTATAGTTTATTCTCAGTGTGGTTTATACAGAGAGATTCATAAAAGCAGATGACAAAGCTACAGACAGAGAATTGGCCAGCAGGAGCATGGCTGCTGAAGGGGAGGGTGGCTGACTGCTAACTTGCAACCACAAAACCTCCAACACACTGAGTAACATTTGGATTTTAACCTCCTACCTGATTACGTAGCAACAGAAAAAGCAAACACACTGGAATAATGAAGCTGCAAAGACATTGCAGTAATTTACAGCAGCCTAGACCAGGTGATACTTTGTCTTAAAGTACCTGTAATGACCACTGCTTAGTTATAAACACAGTCTGAAGAGGAGGGCCCTGACTGGAAAGGAATCAGGCCCTACACTCTGTCTGGCTTCTGGGTAATCAAACTGTTTAAAAACATCTCAGATAGCCAAACTGAGTAACTTGGACATCTAAGGCATTGCCCTTCATGCGGAGCAGCCTCGTCACACAAGGCAAGAAGCTTCCATGAGGTTTAAGGTGGAGAAGATCTGCAGGCAGTACAGCTCTTTCACAATGTGATCTCCTCTTTCACTCGTTGTAGTAGTTTCAAGAGCTTCACTTCAACTTGTTGCTGAGCTAATTTTCAGCCTAGCTGAAACACAAATCCTAACTTGGATGTGGAGGAAGAAGGCAGCACTTTGGGGAGAAAGGATCTAAAAAAGTAGAAATAGAAAATTAAAAGCATAGTGGAAATTTTAACAAAGGGTGCACAGATGATCTGCTCCAGCAAGTGAGATTAATATCTGCCAAAGCGCAGGCAATTGTTTTCTTCAGAGAATTCAGTGATTTTTGTATAATTTTTTAAATTGACTAATAGCAAAAAGATAGCATCAACTTTACGAGTACAAGCAGCACAGAATGGTACTTCTGTTGGCTGGACAGTTTCCAGCCTCAAGAAAACACATTTTAGAGAACAGGGTTAATCACATCAGGTTTTAAGGAATAACCACTAAATAGGAAAACACCCCCACAACCACACTGAACCAGACACTTCAGGGGTACAAAAACATGTATTGGAGTTTCTTCCTCACTTCCATACCTGCAGAGTTGTGTTCTGGGAGGAACATATATCCCCTCTAGGATGTATGTGACTCTTCAGCACTTACTAGTCTTAAATTAATCCTCCAACCTGTCTGCTGAATATTCACGTGCAGCAAACAAGCAGGGAGAAAACACCAGGTTTGTTCTTTCAAAAGCATGTGATATGGAAATCACGTTCTTCAACAGGCTAGGATGTTACTAACTGTAAATGAATGCCATCAACAGCAGGGAGGTGCCAGGGGAACGATGTCAGCCATGAGAATGTTCTGCAATATTGAAATGGAAGTACCTGGGTAGGTGTTTAGACACTGGCAGCTGTGAGCTTACAGGTGACGGGCTGCAGCAGTAGCTACAGGAGAGGCGTGCCATCCACCAAGAAAGGGAAATCAGATGGTGTTTGACATCACCTGCTTCCCAGAAGTACTAGCTTTAAGGAAGTGCTGCCGGTACCATACGGTCCCAGGAACGTTTGATGTTACCAGCCCTGCAGAAAGAAGCACTGCATTTTCCATCAGAGAAGCTGTTGCCAACAAAAACACTCAGGCACTGCAAAGACGCAGAGGAGCAGTTAAAAGGAGAAGGAAACGCATTTCCCTTCTCCCTTCAGCTGTCCTTTTCTGGCTGAGGGAAGCTAACCATGCTGTGCAGTTTCTGAGATCAGCACCAATGTTGCTGGGGAAGAGGAGGGAGGAGGTAAAGCTGCCTGGCCTGGGATCAAGAATGCTGTCGCAGAATGGTCTCCCACCGAGCATAAAGATACTCATGGCTGCTGTAGCGTAGCCTCTTTCCTTTGGTCTTGCCTGCCGTTTGAAAAACAGCCAACAAGTAAGGAATGACCATTGCACTCTAATGTAAGTAGAATATATTTAACAGAAATTTCTTCAGGCATCCTTCCCCCCCCCCCCAGAAAAAAACAACCAAACCTAACAACCCCAAACAAAAGCCTGCAGAACAAGATATTTTCTGGAGGTCACTGGTATTAATATTTATACAAGAAGTGAAGCCACATAACACTTCGAGGCCACAATATTTAGGTGTGCAAGGGAGACAGCATTGTTCTGTTAGAGAACCGTGGTTGTATGAAGAACTGAAGCAAGCTTTTTTTCTTGGTCCCCAAATAAGAAATATAATCAATCGTGACCTGCTGGTATTTCAAGATGAGGTATGGATTCTGTCACACAGTGGCAAATGACACTTCTATCCTTTTCTTCAGGAGTGCATCATTGATGAAGACTGTGAGACGGGGAAATATTGCCAGTTCTCCACCTTTGAATACACATGCCAGCTCTGTAAAACCCAGCATACAGTAAGTCTTGATGGGATTTCATACGTTGAATTTCTAAAGATGACATAAATTATTGTTGTTAATGTCAGCAAGTCAAAATTGATATGAATACAAGATGCAGAACTTTCTGCGTGAGGTTCAGAACTGGAAGTGTAGAGTGTCTTGGCTTGGTTCTCCCATTGTAAAGTGAGCTCAGGCTGAAGATGGTGAGATCAGTTTCCTGACCTGGAACCCCCACAATTATAAAACATTTTTATTTTTAATTAGCAGGTCTTAGTAGTGCTAGTGGAGGCCTACTTCTTGCCCTGTGTTAAGCGCTTCCCATGGTACCCACCACAAACCAAACTCTGATTTTGTATGGCTGCCCAGACAGGGCTTTGCACAGACAGAAAAAAAGCTGTTAGAATGCTGACCTGCTAGGAATCTTTAAGATGTTAATTGAACTACCTAAAAAACTGTGCAGAGTGACACACCATTTCTGTTAGATTGATTTATTAGGTGGGTATTAGAGACACACGGGGACAATGGTCATACAAAGCTACCTTTAGCTAGAGCTTTGAATTTCTGATTTGCAAAGAGAATTTTTTTTAAAGAGTTTTTTTTTTTTAAAGAGGTTCCCCCCCCCCCCCCCCAAAGATTCTTGGTTACAAATGAGGTCTAGCTCTTATTGCAAATATAATTGGATTTTACTAAGAATCTTGGGCTTTGCTTTTTGAAAGCAGCTCTTCTGAACAAACTGCAAATTCCTGAACTCAGTTAACAATGGAAAAAAATCAGGAATGTTTTCCACTGATAATGTTTCATTTATTAATTTTTTCCACCCTGGCTGCAATAGGCTGCCCTGCAATCCATATTACGCTGTGGGATGTCTGCCTGAGGATCAGTTTTGATGGAAATGCTAAAATACAATGCAAGTTTTGTAAGATGAAGAGTATAAGAGTATAGGAGTGGCCTTGCCCTGCTGCAGAAGTTGCTGTCTGGAAAATAGTCCTGTGTGTTCTTGAAGCTGAGAGCCTGAGCAGGTCCATTTAAACGGTGGGAATATACCAGGCATGTATTTAGAGCGCATACGCGGATTGCCTTCAGGACCAGGGTGTAATTCCATGTTTAAGCATCTGTTGATCTATGCAATCAGTGCCAAAGGGACAGTTTTATCAGGTGCTTTTTCCATTTGCAAGCACTGCTCCCGGGACGTTGAATGCTGCGGAGAGCAGCTCTGCGTTTGGGGTGAGTGCAGGAAATCCACGTCAAAAGGAGAGAACGGCACCATTTGTGAGAACCAGCACGACTGCAACCCTGGACTGTGCTGTGCTTTTCAGAAAGGTACAGAGGTTTTGCTTTTTATCCTGCTCGTTTCAGAATACTGGAGTGTTAATATCTAGCTCTCCCGTGCAGATGAAGTGGTTAAATCTATGCAGAGAGCACCGTGTTAACTTCATTAGAAAACTTTAATAGAATTAGGAGTGAGAAACAGTCTGATAGGGGTGCCAATGGTGAAAGAAAAGCCCATTGCATGCCAGAGATGAGGCCAACATGAAAAATACTCTAAAGGACAGTCTCAAGACATTTAAAAAGTAGCAGAGCTGTCAAATTTTCACCCAACAGAACAAAAATAAGAGAATTGAAAACATACAACATAAATTAATGAGATTACTGCAAGTAGCTTTTTCTTCGTACCAGCAAGCAGACCATCAGAATCAGCTTGCAGATGCATTTCATACTCTGAGTTTCATATGAGCCTTCCAGGACACCACACTATGCAACACTGACTGGACAGCCAAGATACATAAAGGAATGATGTCCTGGGTTATGCTGTCAGTCCTCATAGGAATGTGAAACTTGATTTACAGAAGGGAGTAGGAGAAGGTATCAAGCCTGAAATCAATACTAAATCCTGCCTGCTCAACACCTAGCTGCTTCTACTGTTCTATACCAACTAGTTCCTCACTGCTTTGATCATAGTTCACCTTCATTTTGTAGCGACAGGATACAATTCCAACTATCTTTCTACCCCAGGAAGATATTTCTCCAGATAGCTCTTTTCCCAGCTCTGAGCATGAGGTGACCTTGTACCTTCACTGAGAGCAGGGCTGCCTGTCCCGCTGGCAGCCTGCTGGTGGATTGCGCTGCTAGGGCTTTGCAGGAAAACAAAGAAGAAAGCTCAAGTGCCCCTTAAAGGCAAGCTTTTCTTTGTCAGTTTTGAGCATCACATAGACCTTCAAGCAGTTTTATTTTTTTCTTCATCAGGTTTCTGTCTATATGTTTACATCTGTGTAAACACATACATACATGTATATATTTTGACAAAACTTGTTTTAAAAACCTAAACTCAGAACTCTGCACATACTGTATTCTGCCATACCACAAAAAAAAGAGGTGAATGAAGACAAGAGGAGGAAGGGAGGTTTGATAGTAACATCTGGAAGAGCGGAATTCAAGGCTGACACTCTAAATTACTAGCATCAGGAAATCCAAATGACATATCCTTCTAAAATAATTTCTTAGACAGGCAGGAGTTCACCCCTGTGCAGGAACAAGGGTGCCAAGCCCCAGATGCCATCAGACAGCATTTCCTGTTATGGAGTCACTGTAAGAAATTCAATGGCTGTGTAGTTCTTGTAATTGAGGCTCTGAACAATTTGCTCTGTATTTGTAACCTGTGCAAAGAAATAGGAAAAATATCCGAGTTCTAAAATAAAGAGATGCTTCTCTACTTCGATTTTAAACCACCAGTGCTCTGTTGCAGAGGATTCACTGCAACGTTAGCTTTCTGTGCTTTAGCAGTCTTTGCCATCCCCATGGGCTGGTTGCGCAGTACTACTACTGACAGCAGGCTCTCTGGGAAGAATCAGTTGATGGTCTTGCTCGTTCAACATAAACCTCCAATGCCTTACCCCCACCTAGCAGGAAGAACATCAAGTTATGGCTCTCTAATATGTAAGGGGCCTTAAAAAGAGCTCCTGTCTTTTTTATATATTACATGTAGACTTAAAAGATTAGATTATTCTCAGTTGAGCAGACGGTGAAATACTCTTTGTAACATGAATTTACTCTGGCACGCAGAACTGCTGTTTCCTGTGTGCACGCTGTTACCTGAAGAAGGTGAACCCTGCCATGATCCTTCAAACAGGCTTCTCAACCTGATCACCTGGGAGCTGGAACCCGATGGGGTACTTGAGCGGTGCCCATGTGCAAGTGGCTTGATCTGCCAGCCTCAGAGGTAAAGATCAAAACTGGGCAAGCAAGTTGCTTGAAGTTTGTGAGAAGGGTCTCTTTCTGTGGCAAATAGATACAGAGCTTGCGGATTCTTCCAGACTGCGAAGAGTTTTGACAGCTTTTCTCGTCAGTAGCACTGAAGCTTTCTCAGACATACTGTTTTGGCCCACCCTGATGTGCCTGCCCAAGTGTGGCAGCACGAAATCCGGTGCGACCAAAGGTTGTGTATCAGGCTGGGGCTGCTTTCTCTTCGCTCTGAAAGTACTAACAGCTGTTGAGATGCAGCAGGACAATTTAGTTCTCTACATACAGCTCTTGTCCACCGACTTGCTGTGTTAGATTGGGTTTCTGTTAGAAACTTGCTTTTTTTTCATACATAAAACATAGTAAAGACATTTTAATATGTGCAGTAAATATAAGCAGGCACGTTCCTGTACTGCTGATCAGCTTTACAGGCCACTTCTATCAGAAGGGGGAAAAAAGGTACCTTTGCTGGCACTTCCCTTCAGTTTTAGACTGAGGAGACAGTTTCCCTACTGCTGACTGAAGATCTGCTGCTCAGACCTGAAACACTTCACACTGTGCAGGCTTCTTCAGTATCAGGGAGTTTTCATAGAATAGGAAGGGGGCTGACTCCGTATTTTCTGCTAGAAGCTAAAACTTCTTAATATATCGTGCCGTTAATCATGCTTTAAAAGAACAGTTATTTCCATTATCAGCAGTTTCACTGGGAGAAAGTGACATCATTTCAGTTCTGCACTAAGAGCATTTTTAGAAAACCCACGTGCTCTGTATGAAATCAGCTCCCTGGGTTTCGTTGCTACGCTGCCATTTTCATTAACTTCCAACTGGACAGCATAGCTGTGGTAGAGATGTAGGGTAATAGTTCTCTCTTCTTCTGTGTCCAACTCTGTTTTTACATTTTTTTTCATGGAGGAAAAGTAATTGGATAACATTTTGTTTCATGTGATCTAAGGAATCAAGCAGAGTTGATCCCATCCTTCCAACACCAAAATTTTAGTTCATGTGCAAGTACCATTAATCTCAGAGAAGATCTATCAGCAAATAGCATGCCTAATAAAAAAGAAAACATTTCAGATCAGGATACAGAAACACAAGAACAAATCAGAGTGTGAATACAGCTGGACTGGCCACCTACAGTCACAAGAATTATTTCTCTCTTTAGGGCTAGCACAAACACAGTAATGCTGTGCATACCACCTGCCCATGACTTGCACGGACAGGAAGATAAAGCTGCTTCTGTGAATTTTCATGGTGAATTTGAACGTTCATGTAACATTTTGTGTTAAAAGAAACAGCCCATCTCTGCTTAAAATGGCCTGTGGCTAAGTGGTACTAATGAGTGATACAACACTGAGATGATCGGCTTGTATCCCAGAGAATATGGGGATAATCTGCCCACAAAGGGAAGTCTTAGAACTCCCAGAAAGTAAACCATACAAGAACGCAAAATGTACACAAAATAAGCTTCCCGAACACCTTTTGTTCACTTACCCTTTGTTTCCAGTGGAAGAGGCTGCAGCTCTGGAGTTGTTGAGGGGTGCCTGGCACAAGCAGTGGTCACCTCGCCCTGTGACAGGCACCTGCAGCCCTGGTCCGTCCCACGCAGTCCCGAGAGACAGTGGATGCACCACGATCAAATTCAATTCCCCTGCCTCCTGTCAACAAATATAAATCATTCTTGATCCTTTTAAAATTTCCACAAGAAATGCGGGATGTCTGTTTGCTGGCAGCTGAAACTGCTTTTCCACTACCCTATTTGGAACAGATATGTAACGATCAGTTTTTTCAACTCTACAAGCTTGATGTCAAAAACCATATTTTCCATGCTCCTTTTAAGCTGGAGTATCATGTTTCTGCAGGTGGTATTGTGACATGAACAGGAAGGACTAGTCAGCATGACTGCCTGGAAGCAGAAGGGCCAGGTTTGATGAGGTCCACTGCCACCTTGTGTTCTAGCATCAGAGAGTTTTGACTATCAGGATCTTTGTTCTAGCTCTAGGTGGAAATCTCACCTTTGACTCTCCCGCTGTCAAGCATATAAAGATCAGATGTTCACAGCAGCTAGGGTAGATCTGACAGTATTATGCATACAACATGCTTTCATGTGGGGAGGGAATGCATGTTTTATTTAAGGAACCAGCAAAAGACCATGGAAAGATGCCCTGTATGACCAAGTATTTCTCTTTTGCCAACAGCCGCAGCACTACATCTGTGTGTGAACTGCCTGCCAACGAAACCAGGAATAACGGAAAAGAAGATCCCTTAATCATGAACAAAATGCCCTTTCTCAGCTTGATACCCAGAGAAATTCTTTCCGATTATGAAGAAAGCAGCATCATTCAGGAAGTGCGTAAAGAATTAGAGAGTCTGGAGGAGCAAGCAGGTTTGAAGCCTGAGCCTGACTCAGCCCACGACCTGGGTTTGGGAGATGAAATTTAAAGTCCAGCCCCCAGCCAGTTTAGTTATTTCTAGAAATCGTTGTCAGTGTCTCACCTCCCTAAACGCATACTGCTGGATAGAAGTGCAATAAACAAGGTCTTGAAAGAGCATCCTTTTCTGTGCACCAAACCTGCATGTTCAAATTAGTGCTGACTTCATTCAATCCTTGGACCAAACCTTCTGTCCACAACAGAAGAGAAACATGAGTGTTCCTGCTGATTAGTACTTTCCTCTTGTATCTTAGAAATAAAATTACCAGTACTTGTACTCATTAAAAAATACACGAGCATAAAGAAGTTATTAGTGACTGTAGAAGTGACAAATGTTTGGAATAAGTTTTATTTTTCTAGGGTAAGAGCTGTTTACTTTGGACTGGTTTAATCATTGAATTTAAGCAATTTTTAGTTGTTTCTTTGGAAAATAGATCAGTGAAGCTGCAGCGTACAGATGCTGGGTGTCGTGTCTCCCCACCACGCACACAGCATGGAAGGGTGGAAAAGATAAAGGATGCTTGCCCTTTTAGGTGAATATACCCAGAGCTGCTTTTCAGTTGTGTACAATGGGTGCCATCTGCCCTGCAGCAGCCTTCAGTGCAACCCAGGAACTGCTGTTCTATAGCTGAGTAGCTCTTGAGTGTTATACTTTCATATACGATAGTCACTGGCCTCCCCCACTACATAAGGGGCATACTATAAAAAAAAAACCAAAAAAAAACCCCTACAACATTTTCCATGTAAATAACAAATACCATGTGCACTTAGATCCATATAAACACATTGGTTTCTCCATAGGAACTCTCAATTTGACCATTCAAGGCTCTGAATCTCTCCAAGGCAAAACACACCATTTAAAGCAGCAGAACAAACAGCTAACTGGGCTGAAGACAGAGTATAGATTGTGTGTTATACACTGAAAATGCAGAGTACCAGTGCATAGGAGAGTGATGCAGCTACAGGGGCAAGGCTGTGCCTGTGCTCAAGCTGCACTCAGCAGCACACACAGGGCAGCACTCTGCACTAGCAACACACCTTCTTGAGAAACATCAGTGAAAGGATCTCTTGCCTGTACTCCACCATCACCTGCTCTTTTTGAGAGGCAGAGGCAGTGAACATTAATTCATTAATTCAGTTTGCAGGGAGACAACCTAAACAGTTTCTTGCATTTAGAGACTTGTGCTTCTACTCGATTCTATTGCATCCAGAGAAAATTCTTGCAGACGTGGTTTGCACTTTTAGCACACCTCATAGGCATAAATCTGTGCGTGTCACAAAGTGTCACTGCAATTACCATCTGAAGAAGTCAGCTATTTAAGAAATCAGTAGCAAGCTAAGAGTAAAATCCGATCCTCACACTTCTCCAGCTGTCTCAACAAAGGGTTTGCTACAACGGCTTTTCCACTGTTACTGGTTTTTTGGGGTATAGTTCTCACCATCTGTTCCTGCACCTGGTAAAAGATGACAGGAGGCTCCAGCCAAATAACCTTTGCTGGAGCTTCTTCCCCAGTAATCCTTACTGCTTATGGCTAATGTAGAAGAGTAGAACAATCACTTAACAAGAGCACCTACGACACTGTGCTGCTTGCCTGCAAGTCTCTTACTGCTTCTGGACGATGAAAGTTTTTCAACAAATTCCTTGGATACTAGAATTAATAACCACTACAATTGTGAACAGGAAGCGTATTTCATCAGAAGGATCCATTTCTACCGCCAATTCTCACACCAACACAGGCATGCTCTCCCAGAGTTCACTGCCTTGACCTTTCTAGCCTCAATAAAATGACTGTGTTTCAGAGAGCCCATCTATACAGACAGAAACAATTAAATACCACTGCTTAACGACAGCATTACTGTCCCTTCACGTTTCTTGATGCCTCAATCCCTGAAAGATAAAGTGTTAGCATTCTTCCTAAATCCAGTAAGATTTCTGCTGAACCTAGCAAATCAGAAATTCAAGGTTTTTGTCTCTTTAGAAGGCCCGTGGCCGAACTAAGGTGTTTGAAATTATCAGAATTTATAGCAGATGCTGAAAAATATCTCCCAGAACAACTGAGAATGGGTTCTGGTATCCTTATGCAGAAGGAAGGGCACCACAGGACAGGAAATCAGGGTAAGGATGCCCCTCAGTCCTCTATTTAGATTTCTGCCAAGAGTTACAGGTTTAAAATCAACATCTTCAAAGAAGTTCTCAATGGAAATTTCCCAAATAGGGCTCAGAGATTAAGCAAGCAGGTTTTGGAATTCTTTTCTCGATGCTACTTTATTCCATCTCTAGCTTGCTGCCTCACCAAATGTCTGAGTTGGAAGAAAATTCATGACCCATTTGATAGTTATTTTTTCCCCCCTTCCAAAAGCAGTCTATGTAGTCTCTGTAACAGGCAGTTTAATGAAGTACTCTACTCCTGGCTGGGACTCACTCTGCGCTTCCTTTGCTCCTGCTTCCACCTCACCTGTGCTGGGGAAGAGGTGGCACAGATCAAACAGGAGAGGAAGAATAAGGGAACTCCTCTACACCGTGCCTGCTGCTCAGACTGCCAGGCTCCTCAGGATTTTTAGGTTGCTGCAGGTCAGCACGCAGGGAAGAACTGAACATTCAGTCACTGAAAATCCTTCTTCCCCCTCCTGGAGCAGAACTTATCTGCCAATCCTATCTAGAGCTTCGAAGTTTCACCACTGAGGAATTCAGTTCTGGAAAAAGAAACTTAAGAGTTGAAAACGGTGGTGTAAAAAGAAGAGGAGTAGCAGACAGACTATGAAGCTGTTCGGGCAGGACGGTGCGCATGTGTGGGGTGCGCATGCGCACACAGCCCTGCAACTCAGCAGTGCCTTGGGAAAGGCCATTTCCACCAAATAATTTCATAACTTTTCAAATAAAAACCACAGCATTTAATGATTAAAATAACACAACAGAATGAACAAATGTTTTATTGGCATGTTCATCGTTGTAAACAGCATCTGGCATGAAAAAGTTTACCAAAATCTTTTGATTGTTATAAATTAGGTGGTTTTCCAAAAACTGGAGAATTGTTCTCTCTTGATCTTTATTGACCAAAGCTAAAAATTGCTGTTCCTAGGCTTTGCAATGAAATCATGTTGACTGCATCAGTCTTTGCACCACAACCTGAACTACCAAGTTTGTACATTGAGGTGTTAGAGGCTGCCCCAATATTCGAGTACACAGAGCTACGGAATCAACTCCAGGAAAGAGAATATGACTTCCAGTGGGTGGAGAAGATGCAAACTTGGAATAGTCTCAAAAACAAAATGTACAAAAAGTAGCTGAACAAAACAAAACTTCATTAACAAGGGGAAATACAACCCTAAAGTACCCAGCATCATCAAACATAAAATGAATACAATTTTAAATAGGCAACTATACTTCCAAATGTACACAATGACTGTTGGTTGATATGTGAAAAGCAATAGCATGGTAAAGAGCTGCACTGCGGGTCCGTTAAACGCAGAGGGCAGAGTTTATTTACACACTGAACGCAGTATTATAGAGCCGCTCATCTGCTTCCATACCCCAGTAAAAACCAGTTTACCTTCCACCAGCACTTCTGCCAAACGAGCCCCCAGCTGCTGGCAGCTTTCTGCTACACCTCTCAGACCACCCCGTTAATGGAAGAACATTCTGAAACCTTCCACTCGCAGCGCTTCCGTTTCACCTCCGGCCCTTCGCTGCTGCTGTTCTACAACCAATGCACTAACATTTACTTCAGACTCTCTGATGAGGTAATGTGTGTATCAGTGAAACAAACAGAAAAAAGGATTCTTTCATGGCCTTTGCACAGCTTTTATTATTAAGCTATGAGTATCCTGTTTGAGGCTAGTTTCACTAGCTACTATGTGCACACTGTCCTCAAAATTTTCCACTCGTTTCCCTCCCCGCCCACTTTTTAGTTCTAATCTTTTATTTGCACATCCCTTTTAGCTTTACAGTACATTTGACTATAGTGCACAACATGATTCCAAGTCAAACAGTGACCCAATGGGGCACTGCGCTTCTGATTGGTGCCACAGCCCAATCAGTGCTGGTGTCAGCACTTTACACCTAATGAGCGTCCTGCCGTAATGGCACTACACAGTAGTAGTGAACCTTTTTATTTTAAACAAAAAAAATTCCCCAGGGAAAATGCTATAGTGAGTATCAGTCTTGAGTCAAATCTTTATTTGGTGCTCCATCCAGATAAATTTTTAGTGCTTTTTCTTTACGAGGAGAGTAGGTTACCCGGTGTCCAGTTTTCTGGAGTCTGCTGCTTTCTTTTTTCATCAGTTCATTTCTCTGCTCATCTGTTAATTCCATTAATTCTTCAGTTTTATCCCTAAAATAAAAACAGATGTTAAAATTCAGATTAATACAATGACCGTAATCAGGTTTCTGTAGGTTTTTTTTCAGTTGGAGAAACTTGGTGGCAAACTCAACTCGGCATCATACTTGCGCATTATTTTCTTCTTCTCCAGAAACTCTCAGCCTGTCTAAACCTGCTTTTCTAACACAGCCATTCATCAGTGCAGCTGACAGCAGACCAGGGGAAAGCAGCAAGAAACAAGCCCATACTGCTGCATCTACCCACAGCTCCTGTTCTTTACAGAAAACCATGACTGTCTGTCTGGTCAGTGCCAGTAGCTGGAAAAAGTGCGTCAGTCAGTCCCTACTAGAAACTACCAGCTGCTCTTCCGAACTATTTTCCTCAAGATCAGCACGTTATCAACTGTTTCGTCCAAACTCATGTAATCATAGAATGGTCAGGGCTGGAAGGTACTTTAAAGCTCATCCAGTTCCAACCCCCCTGCCATGGGCAGGGACACCTCCCACTAGAGCAGGTTGCTCACAGCCCCATCCAGCCGACCTTAAAAACTTCCAAGGATGGGGCTTCCACCACCTCTCTGGGCAACCTGTTCCAGTGTCTCACCACCCTCATGGGGAAGAAATTCTTCCTAATGTCTAGTCTGAATCAACCTATCTCTAGTTTTGATCCATTCCCTCCAGTCCTATCACTGCCTCACAGCCTAAAAAGTTCCTGAGGCTGCCCCACCCACCAACTGCAGCAGAAATGACAGCAGTAGTCAAGCTCAGTCCTCAAATACTGCCTTTGGGCTACTCCTGCCAGCAGATCAACATTTTTCCATGTTAGCAAAATTTTTATCACAACTTCCTTTTTTCCCTAGAGAAGCCATGCTGATTTCTGAAAGAAATAAACTCAGAAAATAAAACCCTCGCTGTCTAAAACCTATGGCAAGACTCTCCCAGACTCCACAAGGGATATGGTTCTGTTTTAAGAAATTAAATTCAGATACACAGTCAAGAACAGCAACTGATTTTGAATTCAGCATTACTGTCAGTGGTTTAGGAGGAAGGATTGAGTGAAAGGGTGCAGGGTTTTCTTAAAAACCTGAATATTAATCATGCTTGTTGTTCAGGAAGCTGAAGAGCACAAACATTTTAGCTCAATCTTTTAAAGACCTCTTTCCTTTAAGACAACAGAAAAGTATGTTTGTGCTTCTGTTGATTACATCACCCCTCAAATCCTACACACAAGATTTTTTTTTTTTGCATTGCTTGTTATACTGTCATAAAATACATACCTATAAAATATTACTGCACCATCATCACAAATGTACAGAGGCCAGACATTCAATGTAGATACTTTAGGATTCCAGTCCAAGTCTTGGTGAATCTCTAGTATGGAAATGTCGCATGGAAACGTTCCTCTACCCTGAGAAGCAGCAATTACTTAGTGAATAAAATAACTCATAATCACGCATCCGTGCCATTAGAAGGTAAAAATGGACAAAAATCTTACTTACCTTTGCAAATTCTATGTTTTCTAAGGGTATTCCACTTATTTCACTCAGCTGTAAAGGGAAGAAAAATGGTGTATTTACTACTGTTCCACAACAACATTACGCAGTGTCTACATAATGTCAACGGACCTGCCAAATCTAGAAGCCAATTAAAATATTCCAAAGTCCCCAGTGAAATATTAGCACAAAATTACAGTGGCAAGGTACACCATTTTTTACATTTCTGAAGTTCCTGATGTGTTGCTTGCTGTGCCAGTATTTCACCACACGGCTCTTTAGCAGCAAAGGGGTGACGGGAAAAAGCTAACAGCAGCCATTAATGCAATCCAAGTTAGAAGATACAGAGACCCACTGCCTGATGTTAAACCTTCAGGTTCCTCAGTTATTCCTAAGCAGTTTCCCGGCAGGAAACACAAGGCATTAGCCAGTCAACCTGAGGCAGGAAAAGCTGCAAGGCACCCCAGACTAGACCCTGTCTCCCTCCGCCTGCACCTCCAGCCGTGACAACCCCACAGTCCCCCCCAGGCACCGCTGGCTGCTGCTCCTCCTGGCAGCTGCTCCTGCCATGCACCTCTGCTGTCGGCAGAGCTATTCCAATTAACCCAACGCTGAGGGAAGACCAACAGCCACTCTCATTTGCTAGCTCTCATTTCCTTAGGAAAGCAGGGTAATTGAATGGGACTGAGAGAAGCCAGGCAAACTCTGACATGCATTAGCCCTACAGTCTGCTAAGAAAATTTGTCTGAAAGAGAGGAGCTGGCTGAGCACATCTGCTACTACAGATGTGTCAAATTCAAGTTTCTCTTATTACTGGGGGGAGTAACAAGATCGAGGCCTCTCGGAGAGAATGCTGCCAGAATTGCTCCCTGCACATCAATTCTTAACAATGAACAAACAGCCAACCCTTTCTTCAGGTACAAGTGAAGAGGAAACCTTGGACCGCATGCATGAACCCTCATAAAACTATCTCAATATGAGACACTTCCACTCTAGATTTCTGCTAGGCTGGCACATGTCTGCTTACTGCTTGGATGGTTCTGACCTTAAGAGAAAAAAAACCCCAAACATACCAGAGCCATATTTCCTTTCCAACCCAAATAGAGTCCAATCCACTTGGTACAGCTACACTTTCCCTGAGCAACAGCTCTCCAATTCAAATATGAAGAGGCTGAAAGCTTTGGTATTCCAAAATACCGGCTTGAAAAAAACAAAGTGACGATAGTTTAGCTTTTCTTTCATGTGGTTTTTTTTTAAGCATAAATGACACAGGTTATGTTATGCTTCTTGAATTTCAAAATACGGCTTTCTTTTATTTTTTTTTAATGCATACACCTGAATACTTTGACACCAGATCATTCTATGAAACCAAGCAGTAAAGCTGGTAATTCATACAGCCCTGGTAACAGGATAGGACATGTTCTCAGTTCCCCAGGAGACAACACAAAGTAAAATAAATTACCAAGCAGCATGATTTTTGTAGCTATGACATTGCTGTGCTTCCAACAGAGGGTGTCAATAAAGCTCTCAGATACCACAAGAAACTTGAATTGTGTAAAATTGTGAAATTTTACCTTTTCTTTTAATTCTTCAACACTGCTGCTTTCTAGGACTACCTCCTGGAAAGAATCTAGTTTCATCTCTGATGGCCTCCATCGTCTTGATAAAACAGCAAGCTGTGACATGGATTTCATCTTTTCCACTCCTAGGAAAGAGAAAATGTATTGTATTAACATCACAAAAATATCCTATTTAAAAAGAGGGGTTTTCCAGAATATAATCATACTGAAATATGAAGGCTGCACTACAGATACACACACAGAGTAACCCAGTCAGTGCGCTGCAAGTAGTCCACAGAAAGGGACCTGACAACCAAGAAAAGCTCAACTAAATCCTGGTAATCAACTCCTTCCAAGGAATTTGTCACTGGCGTGGCTTGCAAGAAATGCTGCCTTTTATGTCTCTGTAGGCTGCATTTTGTCAGCACACCCAGCACACAGGATCTACCCACCCAGCCAGAGGCTGACCTCCAGGGCTTGCATGTGATGAGACCTCCCTCAGCAATCTGCTATTTATTCACCCACCTCAATTCTTTTACCAAAATAAATTAACTCATAGATTTCACACACTACCTACATGCTTGTTATTAACACCTGCTTTGCACCTTGAAGAGTTTTAGTATGTTCTGCCTCCAGCCTTTTTAGATCCACTTCATTTGTGCCATCTTCCCACACTAATCTATTGCCCGAGAGGAAGGTAGGCTTCTTGGCGTTTATTTCGAGTCTGGACCAAGTACACAAACTGATCTGAAGCAATTACTTTGGCACCAGAAAATAATTACTTCAAATTTGGCTGCACCAGTGCGATGTGAAGCTGCTGTGCTAAGAAACCTGCCTGTAAGTCATTCCAAGTTACACTATTTATCTCCCTAATGGCTTCAGTGTTTAGGGGAAGAACGGGATGAGAGCGACAGTGGAAGGCCTAGCGAACCCCGACTGAAAGCAGCTGCTTTTACAACTCTTCTAACAACATTCTTCATCTAGCCAATAACAGCAACACCCACTAACCTAGAGGAAAACAGAACGGCCTACTTTTTGCCCCTTATTATGCTTAAAAAGCACCCTATTTTTAATGATATTTAAGCAGAATTTAAGAAACAATCTGCTTTCTAACACTTAGTTCCAAAGTTGTCTTGATGAACAAGGTCTGTTCAACTATTTTAGCACTTCATGACAAAAGGTGAGTGCTTTTTTCACTCCTGTCTGAAAACAACTAGATGACTGAACAGCTGTGCCGACTTCAAAGCCAAATTCTACCCATGGATCATGTGTGCATATACTTAAGAGTTTTATGTATAGTGAAAGCACAGCGAAAACCTGCCTGCACTATTACAGAATGCCCAAAAGCTTCCAGTGAAGCTACAGAACAGCACTGCTATTAGACCTCCAGCATGCTGCAGCCCTGGCAAAGCTGTGCTTGCACAATCCCTCCCCCCATTCCCATGCTTTTAGTATTTTTAATTCTTTTTTGCTTCTATTAAAATGCTAGTAATAGTCTTCCAATTAGGAAAAAAAGTTTATTTTTCGGTGTTTTTTTCCTAAAGAAAAAAAATCTCTCTAACATTATCTTTATTTTTCTCTTGATGCTATATCATTACCATCAAGTATTTCTAAGAAGACCTCCCAGTTACTTGAAATATTGATATCTTCTTCATAGATATGATAATCCAGGAACACAGTGCCTGGGTTCTTCCAGGTTTTCTTCCGTAGTCGAAATCTGTAAATGCACCACAAAGAAAACACCAAGTTTTTATCTGCTCACAAACATTAACCACTGCCAGAGATCAAACCAGAATATTTTCTGACAAAATTCAAATGCAACTGTTTCCAGTTTGGGGTAAGAAAACAGATTCACAAACAGTCTGGCAATTTTGCTGCTCCCATGTTTAATTCCCCCCCCCCCCCCCCTTTTTTTTCTTTTTAGAGGGAGAAGTGGGGAAGAAGGGAATAGAGTGGAGGATCAGAAGAGGATTGGTATCTGACTAATGTACTTTAGATACGGAGCTAAATAAAAGGTATAAACAGCTAAAAAAGAGATTAAACACAAGCACAAAGCTTTACTTGTAATGGTTTCTCTGCACACAAAAGCAGACATAAATTTTGTTACAAGCCCTGTAATTATAAAGAACTAGAGAACATGAAGCAAGCACAGCAGTTAAAAATCCTCTGGCCCAGTGAGAAAAGGAGAAAGACCTGGTCCAGGTCTAGGTTTCTACCTTTCTCAACAGAAAAGGGCCAGCACTTGCCTTCCACCGTTTTGCTCCAGCCTGATTTTATGCACATGTCAGAGCCTCACCAGATCACCTACCACACCTTACATTTTTTCTTAACACCAGTGAGTACAGTGTTGGCTTTCCCCCGGTAAATACCACAGCACTTGTGACCAACAGCAGAGAGTATGTCTATCAAGGCCCCCAGGCGAGTCCTGCCTCGGCAAGGTAACCCATCAAGGGAAGGGGAAGACAGGCCTGGCCCAGTGCTGTGCACACCCCATGATCATGCAGGAGGCACTTTGCTGCAGTGACCCTCACCCGGCCTGCAGCTACATCTACAGACAACATGGGGTTCTTGGGAGCTGGTTTACTTGGTCCTCTTCTTTATGAAGAGAATCATCCTTCAAGGGAATAAACCAGATCTAAACCTGGAGACATGCTGCACAAAGGCAACTGTATGTAAACATTATTCCCTATGCCATGCTACATGAGATGAAAGCCAAGAATTGCTGAATTAATCTTTAGCTGCAATACTGCAAGAGAGGCAGTTTTGTTTCCAGGCTTGTCCTAGGCAGAGGGGACTATTATCCAGCTAACCATTTTGACAGCTACTACAGTAACTTACTTCAGCTCCTTTCATAACTTCCTTTCTTCATGAGAGAAACCCCCTCACATTTGAAAGCAGTATTTAATCAGGTAAGCTTCAATGGGTTGCAGTCTCTTTACCTGTCAATTGTCAAGTCTAGGCCACACTGTTCTCGAAGCTGAGGCAGCAGCTCCTCTTTGGACTGTCGGACAGTCATTCCTTTAGCAAAAACTGCATCCAGAAGAAACTTGCATGGCTGTGAACACACACAGAAAGTGATTAAAGACAAAGTTTTTCAATAGAAAAAAGTAGATTTGCCTCCTGTTCATGCTTTGTTACCAGGCCCATCCACTTATCGAAGTGACCATTAGAATACTTTTCAGAAACAGGGTAGACAACGAATTAAATAAATCAAATCCTAGGTGTAAGTGTGGAGCAGCAGCCCTTGACAGACCACTGCACCACTCTGAAGAAGTACCACTGCAGAAACAGTCTCTTGTGGCTGCATTTGAATGTTAATATAATGGCAGCAATTTGGAAAAAACCTGAAAGGTGCTTTTAAATTAAACAACCCACGATAAAAATGCCACTTTCTTGGCTTTAATCCATCAGAGAGGTCAGAACTCCACAACTGTGGAAGTTACTTTTACATTTAGCTTCTTCCCTGCGTTATCAGTTCAGTTTCAGCCTCATACGTTTATCCACTATTAAGACATACTCTGAAATTTGGTCCAAAAAGTAAAATCAGAAATTTGGTGCAGCTAAGTCAACTTTTACAGACTGCACTCTATATACCCAAATGCTTTTCTACTGCTCGTGTCCCAAAAGGTGAGCTGCACTACTGCAAGAGAGGGATTTCTGTTCTCAGCTTGCCTTATGCAGTTATGACTAGTACCCAGCTAACCACTCTGACAAGCACTCTGCAGGGCACAAACACAACTGCATCAGTAGAATGTTATGGAAAACTGCCAGCATGAGCAAAACCAGTTTCTTCCTTGGAAAGAATTCTACATGACTTTCATACATTTAAGGGAAGCAAAGAAACTATTATTTTCATTTGTCTTCTGTTTACACTGCAGAGATAGAGGCACTGAAAAGAGGTACTGCAGATCACATTCCTACTGTGTGCTTGGAACAGCATAAACAGAAATAATCTCAACTTTCCTTTCTAAATCCAGGAAAGCACTGAGAAAAAGCAACAACAACAACAACAACAACAAGAAGAAACAAAAACCAAAAAAGAATTTTCTTTTTTTTTTTTTTCCCAGGATTTCAGAGGCAAACTTTGGCCAAGGCACTTATTAATACTTTCCTAAATCAATCTTGAAATGTTCAACACCTTACCTCTGGCTCATTTACCAAAAGCTGATAGACTTTGACCCTGTATTCACCCTTCTTAAGAGCTCTTCCAAGCCTAATAGTGATCTGGAAGGCAAAAGGAGCATCTGTTAGAAGATGAGAATCACAATTCCATTTTGTAACAAACTATTAGGAGCAATGTAATGATTTTACCCCGGGATTATCACAAAACTCTAAACTGGGTTCTTAACTTGCTCTACATTGTACCAATATATCTTAATGATTCAAAGTAACTGCTGAATAACCTTATTGTCATCAGAAAATGACGAAAGTGTCTCGTTCAGCCGGACACTCTCAAACTCTTGATTGCTGGCGTAGACTCTAAAGACTTTGAAGTGAGAAGATGGAACTCCAACAAAAGGCTCCAAATGTTGCTTGAAGGCAGACAGTGTAATTCTTTTATCAACATGCACCATCAGCCCTAAGCAAAAATAAAGATTAGAAATGGCATGGAACACGGAGCTGCCAAAAGAAAGCACTCTAGCACATTATTGCCACACATTCACAGTTACCACTGAGCAAAACAGGACCGAGAAGCCAAAATTACAGTTAATGGCTACACTGACATTTTATCTGAGGGTGTTACTGTGACCTTCAAGAGCTTTGCTGTATTTTAAGTGTTGATGGGCAGATGCTCCCAGAAGACACAGCAATTGCCAACCGCCCCAAATTGCAACCAGTGAAGTACTGGAGCAAAGCAGTACCTCCTCCATTCGCTGAGACAATGACTGGAGAGAAGCAGACTCAGCCCTGTGTTTGTAGATAACCCCCCTGCAGTTCTCCCCTGCCTCAAGGGGGACAGAGAAGCTCTGCTGAGTTGGGGCTGGCCAGGCACATGCCACCCAAACTTCCCCACCCCCCCCCGCCTTTCAGGATTAAAAAGTTTTGTTAACTCTGTGTTCTGGAAGGCCTCAGGATATCTCAAGGCAAACAAGACTATTAATATTCAGCATATTCAACTGAACAAATAAGTTATTTTAATTATAAACCCACTCATGTTACCATACTAAAAATACATAAAAGCTTTCCCCTTCGGTTAATAATTTATACAGTCCACTATGGGAATGCCAAAATTACTATTAGAAAAGTAACTCCTGCAAGGAAAAACAGAAGTAGTTCAAGATTAGCCCCAAAGAAATATCCTTCTAGGGTAAAGGAGCAATTTTATTAAAACCTTAGTAGCTGTAATTCAACTTCTCTGTGGCTTTAAAACAGAAAATATTTGTTCACTAAATAAATAAAATAAAAATAATGAAAAAAATAGGCTAAAGAGATTTTCCTCTTTATCTGTTATTATGGCAGGACTTCTGGATTGATCTGAAAACCTTTGCCTTGCAAAATATTTATTTTATATCCTGCCATTCCTTAATTATTCTTCTGTTACAAAACATACACTAGTACTGGGCACTGTTTAAATTATTTATCTTTGTGAAAATTACTACACTGCCTGGGTTCTTCCACTGGACTCGCTCTGACATTCTCACACCAGCCATTCACTTTGTTGTACCTGCTGTACTTCAGCCAATGAAAAGCAGCAGCCTACTGAATTAAGTGATCAGTACCAAGTATATTTGAATTTTCTTCACAGGTGAACGACTAGAATTTTTCAGGTTTGTTAATCTAAATGTTCACAGAATTACTGTTCTGTGACCCACAGTAAATAGCTACATTGTGGAACCAGGGAATCAGCAGATGTAACTATTTTCCTTTCACTGGAAGACTCAACTCCACTTGCTCTCCAGAACACACTTTCAAATATAAGGAAATGGATGGATCACAGGGGTAGCTTTTTGGTTTTTTTTAAATAAAAAAGCAAGATACCATTCAAATATGTAAGCACATACTACAAGATCAGAATCAGGCTAGAGTTTTGCTTAACATGACAACACATCCCATCCTTGTACTTTCATTAGTTTTAATTTGACATAAAATCAAGGTTTTCAATACTAGCATTCAACTTTTTAACGCTGCCTAGGAAATACACAGTATGAAAAACTGGATTATTTTAAGGTGGTTAAAAAAAAAAAGAATACATACATTTTTGCCCTTCTCCCGAACCTTCATCTGCAGCATAGGGTTCTGACTTAAAGTACATATATTGTGCTTCTCCTCTGCTCTTGCCACTGTCATCGTATTCGCTGTCTGTTCCAGAATCTTCTTCTGCTGTGTCCCAGGTTTCTTTCTTCCCTTGGTTTGCTTTTGATCGCCTACTACTTGTGATGCTGTGAGAATCAAGTCCATTAGCCAAGGGAAGCGGGGCATTGTCCACATTGCATAAGGTATCACTGCTGTGACTGGAGCTGAGGATGTCACTGTCCACTGAACTTGTACTCCTGTCATTATTTACATCGGAATCTGACCGTTCCTCTGACTGCAGATTTTCTGGATCTGAGACCTGAATCTGGTTTTCAAGTTCTCTGTTTTCTGCTGATGCTGAAGAGTCTATTTCATTTAAAGGTGATTCAATATTTTCAAAATCACTGGCTTCTGTGCTTTTGCTGCTGTCTCCGTTATCTCCCTCCTGCTGCTGCTGCTGCAGAGACAAACTTTTAAGCTTTTCAGTGCTTTCTTCCAGAATTGCCTCTACAGATTTCATATTACCTACAGGTCCTTTTACTCTTTCACAGGCCTCATCCAAGTTGCCTGAATCTCCACTAGCCTTCTGAACCGCTCGTCTGAACTGAGATGCAGGTGACTGCTCTGGCAATGAAACATACAGTCTGATCGTATTTGCATGACGATCCAGAAGTTTCCACAAATGAGAATCTGCATATGCCGCGTGACGATCTAAAGACTCTGAACTCTCAATAAATACCTGAACAGAAAATACCAGTTTTATCATGTAGTGTTATTTGAAATCAAAGCAACAATAACAGATAGGATTGAGCACATATTAGAAGTTATGTTACCAAGAAAAATCATCTTTTATTAAAAAAAATATATGTTCAGAAAGCAGCTGTAATTTAATAATGATTTCACTTCTCCTTATTTTCATGATCATGTTAAGATTGGAGTGAACTGTAAGCAGACTGACCAGCTGCATGAAACACTTACAGTGATAGATAAATACACTTCTGAACATAAATGTGCACCCTTCACCACTACCACTAGCTATGGCACTAACAAGTCCCACAACTACAGCTGGCAGTCTTACTTTGTCCTCTAGTACAGCAGCACAAAGAAGGTACCTTTAAACGTATGCACAGGTAAGCAATAGAGCAGATTAGAACAAGTTTCTCTGTTCCCTTTGTCAAAGGCCACTGTGAGGCAGTGACAACCTGAATGCAAAAGGGATTCAAGTAACTGCCCTTGTTTTGCTCAGCTATAAGACACGAAAGCCTTCGTTAATCCTTCTTCATCAAGGATAGGGTGGTTTTGAGCTTCAATCTCAGAGACAGAGGATGTCCAAATGTCCTAAAAGATGTGCTATTACTACTGTAGTAAAAAGGACAATGCTAGGTGTGTTATTTAAGTGCTAAGTTACTCTTTTTCTGAATGTATTACACAACTATTATTGGAAACATTCATTAGAAGTCTTTTTTGGAAAAACAGTATATATTTGCCTAAGGGGAATTTGCATAATAAGAATTACTGAACTTGTGACAAAAACCCACTAAAACCTTACTCTTAGTTGTGATGTTTTATCCTTAAGAACTTACAGGCACAGCTGTTCAGAAGGTTTAGAAAACAAATTAGGTTTCATAGTAATATACCAACCTAAGAGGGACAAAAATCTTCATCATAGGGTTATGAGCCTCACCATCACTCGAATCACCGACTATCAGCCAGATATCTGATTCTGAATTTGCTCTACCTTGTTCTCTATGCTTGGTTTGATAATATCCTATAGCATTCATCAGCACAATACCTGCTAGATAAAACCCCCACCCAGTACACAGCAAAATGTGTGACAGCTGCTCATTATAAATTCTGTACAGATAACCATACCTTTTACAACACCACAGTGAAGGCTACAAATGGTGAAAGGAAAAAATGCAAAAGCAGAGAACATACCTTGTTGCTTCTAAAAAAGCCTTCAGCTTTCAAGGTCTTGCTGGAAACGTTCAGAAGACGCAGGTCATTGTAGCACCGTTCTAACACCACCCGCATCGTGTCAGCGGGCAGGTTTGTAGCCTACAACAAGATGCAGCCAGTAAGGTAATATGCACATTGTGTGTAATTTCAAACACTGGAACAGGCATTTCATTTTATAAGATTATTCAAAGGGAAAGGAGGTTTGTTTACTGACTTATAAACTGCCAAAGACAACATGTCCCAGTTCTTTTCCTCATCCTTTGATATGTCAGATTTTCCAAGAGGTAAGCTGACTAAAATGGCTTGGCTTTGAAAAGAACTGGCAATTTGCTAATGACCAATAATGTAAGGAATTGGTCTCATTATTTAAGGTATGAGCAAACCAAAACCAAAAAAATATTTTTGAGTATCAGTTTTTGTATGCTCATTTTGTTCACTGAAATTCTTCTGCACGGAACTGATGGGGTAAACTGTCTGTCTTCCAATTCAATGGAAGCAGTAACAGCCCATGGTTTAAGACCATGTAAGAGTCAGTCTGCATCTTAATAACAAGTGACTGCTGAGATGAAAAAGAGGATTTGTAGGGAGAACACGGACAGCTTTGGATGTTAAATTTCAATTACTGAAGCCAAGTGGGGAAGTTAGAGGTTGGTTTAGTTCTATAGTAACAGTTCACCAGTTCTGCCACTGTGTGGATACTCAGTGAGGTGAGTTCAAGTTACTGAATCAAAATTACATGCCTCTTCAGCTTCCCTACAAAGCTTCTCAGATGGTAAGCCAGTAAGCAGTATGACCAGACAGTGGCTAAGCTTGTGCAAAAGCCAGAGTGGAACTCTGGATGGCAGATTGCTGCTTTTAGCAGCAGTGAACAGACAGACCATCTCAACTGTAACAGCTAAGCTAACCCTGCTGGACACGACACACAGTATGAACCGCAAAAGCTGCAGGCTCTCATTTTCAATACATCAACTGTGACACATTGTCACAGAATGAATTAAAACTTTGTATTACAAGTAAAGTCCTTAATGACTGTAAATTACCTTGGAAATTAGCTGTTTAAATTCTGAAACTGTTTGATTCAAATAAGCTCGTACACTTATTGGAGGAGCAACAGATTCAGTCTTTAGGTCAACTACGTGAACCTTTACCATAACCTCTGTAGGAAAAAGAAAACAAAACCACATATATATATATATTTAAGACAATTCAATAGGCAAAGAAAACACACACACACACTTGTCTGATACACTGATTAAAGTAGTATTAAATATGTACAAAACAGTAATGAATTTGAAAAGCAGTCCAATATCAGAAATTCATTTTCAGATCTATTTTAATCCCAAAGAGGCGAAAAGCATCCCACAGTTTGACAAATTTTAGTATATCTTAGAATTCTTCAATTTGAAACAAGCTGGCAACCCAGCACAGCATGTAGTTCTGAGTACCAACTTCATGAAGTGTAGTACAAAGTTTTTCTTCTTTCATGAATTGCAAGGAAGCTCTATATTTTAAGTTCTATTTCCATGCCACCATGCAATATACCATTTTAATCTGTCCTTGGCCATATATAATTACATGTCTTACCCCCTGGCTTATAGCACTGGAAAGTTTGGTCAGGTCTTCTTGTTTCCAACAGTAAATCAAACATGTAGGTTGATTTGACACCTCCAAGTAATAAACCCATTGGTGTATCCTCTTCTCCTTCATAAGATCGTTCCAAGTAGTCATGAAACTCATCGTATTTGACAAGACGACAGCAATCCAATGGAACGGCCTCTTCTAAATCCATTAGCTAAATCACGCACAACACAAAAAAGCCCAATACATTTATCTAATAATGGTTTATTTGGCAGTTTAGTTTTTCCCCTAGAAGCTAGAAATATCTCAGTAAGTGGATATCCAGGAACCCTTTGAATTCACTATTTTTGATTTGATTTTAGAATGAACATATGCATTTATCATATATTATATACACACATGCTATATCGATATATATAGATGTATATATGTTTTCAAAACCACAAGTGTGCATCAAAATGCAAAGGAGAGTGAAGTTTGAAAAGTACCAAAATACATGAAGATGGGCCCCAAAAGCATGTTCAGAGGAATATGTTGCCTATCAGTAATACCAAATGGCCTGAGGAAGTCTAATTAATTATTTTCCACGCATCTCAAGATGTTGTTAATACATTCCAAACCTGTAACTGGCTTGCTGGTACTCTCCCAGCCAAAGAGGTATATGGCAAGAATCAAAGAGTACATGTAGGTAAGCAAGAACGGCTGATGTCCTCAACTTGTACCTGTTTGTGGAAGGCAAAGATCAAGAGCTGCTGTGGTGCCCACTGATGTTACTGGATTAGCTATGCAGGAAATTTCTTGCAAGAATTCTTTTAGTACTTACCTAATACAACATTTTTTCCTGCAACACAAATATCAGCTTTCAGTATTCTTTCAACTAACTGAGGCCATGGTGAGTCTAACAGCAGCTCTCACTGTCCAATTTTAAACTAAGGGTATGCAAAATCATACTGCCTTTTAAAAGGGAAAGCTTTATCATTCCAATCAGAAATCACTGGATGCCTACTAACAGAAAAATCTCTTAGTAATACCCAACTAGAACACTTCTTTAAAATCCCAACACCAACCCACAACAAAAAAAACCCCAGTCATTCCCCCAAACATCCAACAAAGCAGTAGACATTTAAAAACTGAAGATATACAATAACAGAGAAAAAATAATAATCACACCTAAACAACTAGTCTGTAATGCACAGCATACCTTGTAAGCTATTTCCACAGCTTCCTTCAGTGTCCTGTCCTTATGAACCTCTAATTTGTTCTCCATCATTATCTGTTTTGTAGGATGCATGCAGAACAATTTAATCTATGAAACACAAAAAAAGTGACCATGAAGGTATTTGCAAATACCTTTCATATTAGAGTGCATTTAAATTTACAACCCTGTATTCAAAAAATAAAATACATCTTTAGCTCTTACAGGACAGCTTCCTTTCAGCTGGTTACTCAACTGCAGACAGAAAACATCAAAGGCATAGTAGGTCCATCTGTGTGTTTTTACAAGCTAGGGTACAATGTCTCTAACCAGAACATCTTTAAAGAAGCAGCGTGCAGATCCTCCAAACCAAAACGCACATAGAACAACAAATGCGCAATTCCTTTTTCACACAGTTACATATTTTGTTACCATAGAGAACGTTTCAATAAAGCTCCATGATCTCCAGGGGTCCCTTTCAACCCCTACCATTCTATGATTCTACAAAAACAATCACTTGATCTACTTGACAGGTAGACCAACTGACTGTTGTGCTTGTAAGTCACTGAATTCATGTTTTGTTTATTACTGTTGCATCTATGGCTGAAAAAAGATTCAGCTCTCTGTCAAATAGTTGTTTTTTTAATTAGTTTAAGAAACGTTTCACAAAAAGCAAAGGGTCACAATATGAAGAGATTTAGCAGTATGAAACACCCAACATACAGCTTTACATACGATTATTTTGCTGAAATTAAGTGATGTCAGATTAACTATAGTTTTGTTTTGGTTCTAATACCAATTTAAATCCACGTGGAAGATACGAACTCAGCAAAAATCTCTAGTGAACACCCCTAGAAATGCTTTCACCGTGTACAGGCTTTGAACAGGTGTACCATTTGTTTTCAAGAGCTGTCAATACAAATACACTTTGCATAAAAGAGTCCCTGTATTGTAGCAAAAATTTACTATCTACTGGGAAAACATTTCTTACTGGAGATGTATCATTACTGTATGCACCAGAAATTCTAACCTTGCAAGTGTTACGCTCAATTTCACGCTGCCTCTTTTCTTGTTCTTCCAGTTCCCTCTCTTTCTGTACCAGTTGTTTAATATGCTCTGGGTACTCATGTGCTTCAACAAACTCTGCCAATAAAAACAAAGCAATAGTTAAAAAAAAAAAAAAAGCATTTTACAGTGGGCAATATCTTAGGAATGATGGGTATATTCAATAGTTCTCTTCCTTGCCTTCTTCCATCTCTTCACCCAAATTTCCCACCATACCACAGCCTTTTGTCTTTTTCATTATTTAAATTAAATGGAAATCAGCCTTTTATTCCTCCTAATTATATATCAGCAGCACAAGAAAATGCTATTAGCACAGGAGGAAGATTGCAGTGCCACGAAGGGAAGCTTTGCTGTTGTAAAGAAATACACTGACTGATGACTGTACTTGGGCCTAGGTTTACTACAAAAGTAAATTGTGTTCTGGAAAGTGACTTAGAAGATAACAAAAATTAGATGATGTTGTCTATATTGTGATAAACACGTAGGACACTTAATACGGATTAGTGCAAATTGGGCAAATGATTTTTCAGATTAAAAAATGGGGCTTTTAAAGCAGCTCTTGACCCATAGACTTTGTTTATGGCTGCTGTTTATTCTTAAACTTCATACAATTTAGAAGGAAAAATATTGTTTCAATGGTTCACATATTGAAACGGTATTATTTTTGTTGCTCTTAAGACTTACTACTTTATCAATTTGATGAAAGAAGGCTTTAAGTTTACTTCTTGTGTTGATTCCATTTTACAAATATATAAAGCGCCTACTTCAGATACTGTTTCTTCGTAACTCCCTCCCCAAATAATGTGTTTTTATAACTGCACTGTTGCCTGTACCATGAATTCTCAGAAACAAAGAGAAGACAGCAAAAATTCATTCTGTGAGTTGCTTAGTTATCGCTCTCCCCACTTCCTCAAAGAAAATCCCATTGTTCTATTTTTATTTTTACTCCTTTCTCCATGTATAAAAAAAAAAGTAGAAAAGATAAAATATCAGAAAGTACTCTATGTATTGCTGCTAAAAATAAATGTGGCTTGTGTTTATAGGACATTGAAATGAGAGGGAAAATTTACTCCAAGTATTACAAAACACTTTTTAGAACATACTGGTACAGAAGTATTTGCAATTCTACTTTTATTAATTTAGGATTTGGGGGGGATTTTGTTTGTTTTTAAAATAAAATTCAGTATTAGCATACATTTTCTTAGTTTGTATAAATCAATCCATCAAACCAAAACCATTAAAGTTTGTTTTACTCCTCCTTGTACTGCTAATTTCTGTCCTTACTCTTGCTAGTAGTGATTCTCAGTTTCTCACGGTGGAATTCAAAATTCTACCCCAAAAGCAGCAGCTACAGGGAGCTGCTCTTCATCCCCCAGCTCTTCATCGCCCTTCTAAAATTTTTACAGCAGCAGATTAAGATAAACAGAATGTTATTTGCAAAGGTCTTTTTATTCCCTTCTCCACTGATATGGTACCAAGTCTCTCAAGTACACAAGTTGTTTCTATGCCCCCCATGCTCTTCAAAACAAGTAAATATGCTCCAAAAGGAGCTACACGATGTGTGGTACCAAAGGTTTCAGTTGTGAGATTCTACTCTATTAATATTAGTTTCTATTTACCAATAAAGAATAAAATAAATCCAGCTATCAAAATATTCTCCCTACAAAGGATGATTTTAAGATTCTTAAGAGCTTGAATCTAGTCTGTGGGACACTGAACCTCTTGAGAATTTAATGGAAAAGGAAAAATAAAAAGGAGGAATGAAGAGGTTTTAGAAGGCTTTTTGCTCGCCTTTGAAAGTGTATGTGGCTTCCCATCTGCTCAAGGTATTAGGAAAAATTATCCACTGCCTGGATTTTTATGTGCATTTCAGGGCATTTTAATGTTCTGGCAACTGAACAATATATGCTCCAAAAAACTTAGAACAGTCTACACAATTTAGCAGCTTAACTTCAAGCAGAAAGACTACTGAATCTTTCCTTTAGGAAAAAATACAGCTTTGATACTGCAAGCAAATTAATCTTTGGCACAATTCAACGAGTCAGAATATTAACAAAACACTTGATTCTCTCAGACATACTGCTGCTGAGGGCAAGCGTGGCTGGCCGCTGCTCTTCTGGTTTCCTTTCTACTCCTGTATCAGGAAAGATACAAGAAGGGGAAAACAGCAAACTAACATACTTCCTTCTATTTGATTTTACTTGTAAATAATAAATCTATCAAACTTTCACCCACTAGTGCTTTGTTTAGGTGTGTTCAGATTTTAAATGAGAAACATGAAGTGTTTTCAAGAAAATAATACAGTACTATTTAAAAAAATAATAATAAATCTAACCCAAGAGCAATCCTGGAGGTTTACAGCCCAAGACCCTATGAAAGTAGCCAACACTTGAGTGACGCCTCCAACCATACATTCCTGTTTGGAATTCAAATAGAATCTTCCTTTTCCCCTGTGTCATATTTCAAAGACTAATGAACCTGTCAGCTATTACATGGGGCCAGGCCTCCTCTAAGCCTCAGTGAACTAAATCAGAGAAGAGGGGAATAAAAGACCGTGAAATCCAAGACTTGTTTCTGACTATACAAGTTATTGTGCATTTTCTCCCCTCCTAACTGAAACACTAACAATAAGGGCTGGTTATGAAATGTACTTAGTCTTTATGAAGTTCTTACATACTCATTTTTATGAAAATATTTTTTTTCTCCCCTAGAAATCATGACATTATATAGCATTATTAGTTTGATCAGCATCACCCACTATACCTGGCTTTTATTTCCATGATAACCTAAATACTAAAAAAAAATTATTTTGTGATGATTTTGAGAAATTATTTTGTGATGACTTCCTAACGATCCACAGAGGTTTAATGCAAAAAGCGTAATAAAAAGCCGTAAAACAAAGCTTCCTAAATGAAAGTTACTTTAGCTTACCCTAAAAATATCAGTACCACCATCCTCACAAAAATTAGTAAATGGCAAACATCTCCATACTACAGAACAGAATCTTACTAGTTAAGTACTGCTAAACATACTTACTTGCATTTCTCGATGGATCCTTCAGTCTGTATATCAGCATGTATGCATTTGTGGAGCTGGTGGAGAAAAGAAGTTATTTGAATTTTTCAGACGGGGGTGCAATATTGGCTTCCAAAGTTGGTTTGTTTTTTGGTTTGGGTTCCCCCCCCCCAGTAAGAAGCCATGTCATACATATTTTTGCAATGCACTAACCAGAAAGGATGCTCAAATATCAGTATCACATTATTTTAATCATCTGAAACAGTCAGGATAGGTCTTAAAATAGTTATCTGAAGCATCTACCATTAATATTAAGCTAACAGGTTAGTCACATGCACCTTGCCCATTCATCTGATTACACTAAAACACTACCTGAAAGAATATTACAGTACTACTAACCTAGCAAAGGCACTGGAATAATAGCCTCTGCTTCCAGAAGATCCACCGTATGTTTTCTTAATATCTTCCTGAGTTATCTAACAGAAAAATCAATTAATTATTATTTGAGAAATTTGCACTAATTGGGATGCATTTATTCTCATTGGGAAAAAATGCATTACATAATTAGCACATAATATTAAGCATTCTAATTTTAAAAGATATTTCTCTTTGTTTGCCGGCAACAAAAAGCCCCCAGTGTTTGAGAGCGATGTGCCTCTTCCTTTCACAGTGACTGTAAGCATAATACACTTTTTTAAAGTAGGAACTTCTTCAAAAAAACAATATCCAGCTTCTTGACTGTAGTAATGTTTATGAACACCTGAAATACATCAGCAGGACAGGTTTAAGAGCACAATCTGGGTTGGAATACACTTCTCAAAGCAAGAAGTATTTTTCACACGTATAGAAGGCCAAATTCTAAATCCAACCCGGTCTGTAGAGGAGTAAAGACTTCTTTATGAACCATCCCCCATTTTACCATCAGTAGGAAACACTCCTGCTCCCCAATGCACAGAACCCCATATATAAATAAATTAAAAAACCCCAGCAATCAGGTAAGGTAATGAGTGAAACATATGCATACAGCAGGACGTTAGCATGAGAAGATAAAACAAAGTAAATGCTTGAAATACCTGCACATAAAACCAGCTTCATTACATGTAAGTGAAAAATCACATGCAAAGCAGAAACTTATTGATCCATCTACGAGTACACAAGATAACTGAGAAGCTTATTTTTACCTTGCTAACATGCTGATCATTAAAGCTGTACCACTGGTCATCACTGAAAGATTTTATACAGGCGTAATAATGGCCACCAGCAGCACTTCCAGAGTGAACCATAACAGAAAACAGCTCGTACAGTAAAGAACTCTGGGGACAGAAGAAAAAGGTGTGATACATATATTAAGGAAAGAAAATGTAACCAGATGATAATTTTAAAAAGTATTTAAAGCAATTACACAAACTCTAATATATAAGTAGCTTTATGCTACAGATCTGTGACAGAAATGCATTGCTGCAATAGAACCTGCACAGAATCAGAGCTCTGACACACTAGATGTTATACAAGAGTATGTAAGAATGGAAGGAAAGATGAGTTTCTCTTTTGCTGGTGGGAAGAGAGAGAGAGAGGAAAGACAAACCAACTTTTAAAAAACCATGGAAGTATTTTTGAGCTGGCATTATTGTTACTCCTTTTCTGTACATGCTCTGAATTTGTGAATTCTTAGCTAGATATTAAACACATTTCCACACAAAAAACAAAAGCAATGACCAACTTGCCTGTAGCTGCAAAGGTTAGGGTTATTTGTTATCACCCTTCTCTGCACTCTTAACATGTACTGCAGGCTAGCAATGTGCCTTTCAATGCTTAGCAGCTCTGCATTAGCTTCTCTCCCAGCACTCAGGAGTTTTCTTCCTTTTCACAGATTAAAGGATGGTAATAAAAGGTATGAAAGACATACCTTCAGTGCTGTGTAGACTAAGAAGTAAACCTGAACAATACTGAGTCACATTAAGTATTACAAGAAATAAATATTTTTAGATTATACAAAGGAAATGCTCTGTAAATTCTTAGCATATACTGCATCCATGATTAAGCTATCCAAACCAAAAAGCTAACAAACCTGGATTGACAGCTACTATGCCTTGAGAACAAGGGGCATGAATTAATTGGCCAAAGCTACTGTCAACATTAGGACATGACATTTGCATTACAAACAGACTCCAATACTCTGTCCCTGTTGCAGTGTTAATGTCTTTCTTTTTTCCAGCTAAGACTGACAGTATTCAGAATGTTTATCAAAAAGCCCTCTCAAAGGGTTTAGGCACATGTAAACAGGGACAGATGTGCAGATTCACATGCAAGCCAGACTTTAAATATTTATGAAAGTAACAGTTACAGCCAAACAGCTTCCTAACAAACCTGAATAAAAGCTTTTGGGCAAATTTCAGATGAGTTCCCTGATAATGATACATGGAATACACACTGTAGGCGTTACTGTAAAACCCAAGATTTTTGATTCATTTTGCACTGGCAAGAAAATTCAATTAGGTTTCTTGCAGATCTGTGCTTATCTTTCTGTCCCCCAGAAAAATGACTGCTACCCTAGCCTGATTTACTGCTCAATTCCTTTGTATTAACTCAACAGGACTGAATAAATATTTAACATGGAGACCCAAGGCCCCATCTATACGACCATTTTTATAAGAACAAGAAATGGATGGCAGAGACTGATCAAAACTTTCCAATCCTTTCCTACTAAGGTGCAAGACATTTTTGCAGCCAAAGCTGGTAGGCTTTTGACAGTTGGCCTCAAAGAAAAACAAAACAAACCAAAACACTACTCGCAAGACCACAAAAGTCTTCAATTTGAGGGTCTGCTGCCAAAACAAGTTATCTGGGAATTCTCAGCCTGACAAGCTGAGAAGACCTTTATTCTCAGGTCACTCCCAAATCAGCTGCATGCTTTCCTTTGCTGTAGCGTCCATTTTTGGAATTTAAATAAAAACACAACACTCCACCCCCTCACCCACTCCCAGTACCAGAATTAATTATATTCCAATCATTTACATTTGTGGTGGGTTGATCCTGGCCTGCAAGTAAGCAGCCATCCAGCCAGTTACTCACTCCTCCCCTCAAGTGGGCTGGAGAGAATCAGAAGAGCAAAATCAAGAAAACTTGGGGTTGCAGATAATGACAGCTTAATAAGTGAAGAAAACGGGGGAAAAAAAACCCCAAACAGAAATGATGCAATGATGTAAAGGCAGCATTCACCACCTCCCAGCAGCAGAACAATGCCCAGATAGTCTCTGAGCAACAGCTACTTTCGAAAGCCCCCAGTTTTCACTGCTGAACATGGCATGACATAGAAAGGAATACGGCCTGGAGTATCCTCTGGTGAACTCAGGCCAGCCCTTCCAGGCCCTTGCTTACACACTACAGGGGCAGCATGAGAGACAGAGCAAGCCTTGGTGCTGTACAACACTGTTCTCCCAGAGTTAACACAGTGTGCTACTGATACTGTCTTAGTCACAGATCCAAAATGGAACACCATACGGGCTGCTATGAAGAAAATTAACTCCATCCCAGCCGGACCCAGGGAAAGTTTGGGTTTCTTAAACATACCTTTTCACTGCCAGCTTTAGAAATTCTTTCTGCTGCACTGTTGCTTTCAAGGCAGATTCCTTCATCGACTCCATCATCATTAGAAAAATCATTGCTCATCTGATCACTGTGACAGCTGCCTTCATTTTCAGCTCCACTATCAGTGCAACTCTCAGTCTGAGGAGACTTCTTAAAATTAAAGACATACATACTAATATTATACAACACCAAAAGTTACACACGACAAGAAATAACAGTATGTTTGTGAAATGAAAAAAAAAATTCCAACACAACTCCTCAAAAACCTACAAATCTCTGCAACTAAGCATTGAGAAGGGATTTGTTTCTGTCTTCAATCCACCTCTTCGATCAATTACTTTTTGGTCTTGTGTGCAATTGAATGGTAATAACCTGGTTTCATACTTGACTACATTGTATCTGTTACTAACCTGTTCCATTTACTACTTAATTCAATTAAATACCTGGAAGTCTACTATGAGGCAACATATTCTACTGTAGCATGGTCCTGTTAATCTGAACTGGATTTGACTGGAAATATTTTCACCCACAGCCAGATTTATTCCCCCCCCCCCCCCTTCATTTCAACTCATTGGACAGAGTCAAGGTATTACAGTAGGACTGATTAGTCTTCTATTAGCTTAGAAGCATGATGTCAACAGCACTATGAATGCAGTTCATTTAGTACAAGTCAGTATGTCCACCTCTTACCTGATCCTCTTTCCTCTGGGTAATTCTTTTGAATTTCTGACAGTTTTTAATTTTGTCCCAAGTTCTGTTCTGCCAAATTACTATGCATTTAGCCACCCCCCGGTAACACTGAGATAAGCATCCAACTCCTTAAGTGCCATACTTCATAAAATCAAGGTTTGTACAGAGGCAGAAGTCTCTCCATGTGCCTGTCAATGCAGTGTTTCTCTTGAAGCTAGAAGCTAGCAAAGTGACATAATGTTTTCAGGGACTGAATTAGAGGAATAAATTTCATGCAGAAAGCACATTAAATACCTGAATGCAATTGCACAACATGAATTTTGGCCAAACCCAGAAGAGTTAAAAGCCAGAAGAAGGTGGAAGTGAAAACTTTTAAAATCTCATTTCTACAGCATAGGCAGCACTGTGAGTCAGAGGGAAGAAATTAATCATTCACGTTCGCTGGACTAACTTCAGCGTTCAGTTTCAAAACTCAGCATCACCTCCTGTGAGAAAACCTGATTCAGACACAAGTTTAAGAAATCCACTGCACTCTGGATTTGCAGCATATGCAGAAGCCCTGAGACTTGTGCTTTTAAATCACTCGTGTGAAGATGTAAGAAAACAGAAACAGCTTATTATGGACGCATGGAAACCCCTTAGTGATTAGAAAACATGCTTCCTTTTCCATATAACAAAAATCCACATGGACAGATTTTAAAACTTCAAATTAAAACATTGCCATGGCTAAAGAACTTTTTATGTAGATGGGTAATCTAGTTAAAATGGGTTTGTTAGACCAACATTTTAGGGTTTTTAATGAGAAACTTCAGGAAAGATAAAGACTTCTCTGAAACCAAACGCTTTACCTCATCTTCAACATCAATGAAGACACTCATATCCAGCTCCTCAGGAAAAGTCATACGATCATTGAGTTTAATTCTGTGCATAGTGGTATAATCGAAGTCAAATCTCTTCAGCTGTAACGTCAGCAGATATGGAAAATGCAGGAACCGCAGGCCCTAAACAAAGCAGGGACAGCACCATTAGGCTATCAGTGTCAGGCTTGTTACTCAGCAAAAGTCATTTTCACAAGTGATTTGGACAGTCTTTACCTTCCTTGCATCACACTTCTTCTTACATCGTTCACAAAAATACTGATTGGGGCCATCGAGAATCTCAGGCTGAATGAAAGCATGCAGTGCTTCTTCCTAATAACAAAAAGATGTTACCTGATTTTTAACACGTTTACTATGTAGGTGTAAAGCAGAACAATAAATTTGCAATGAGATTGCAGACAATCACTTCAATTCAATGTATAACCAAAATTTGACGGACAAACTTTGATACAAATAATGAGTGAGGAAAACAGGAAGAGAAACCAACCCTTTTACCCAGCTCAAGGTTAAACAGTCAAACCACAGTTACTGCTAACTACATTTCATTCAGTATTTGATGAATCCAAACTGTCTTCATCTCAATAAACATACAATATAGAATGACATTTATTCCTGTTATCTTGCACATCATATTAAGTCAAGTTTGTTTAGTCAACTGCTATGAAAATGAGATTATCTTTTAACCCTGCTTTGGCCCTGTTCTCCCAGAATTTTGAGATGGTGGGTCTACATTTCAATAGGAGTTTTTCCCAACATCTATAATGCAATAACTACTGGAGGCTGGGGATGCATGAGGCAGGAAGAAAATCTTACTCAGTTCCTCAGTGCCCTGGCTGAAGACAGCCTTAGTTACATTCTACAAAGGGACTTAGAAAACTACATTTCAAAATAGTACTTTTAAGAGAAAGGTGGGCAAAGGACGGAGGGGGACTATTTGAGCTTCACCCCTTTAGGAGTGAAAATCAGGTATGGGCATTCCCTGTAAAGACAGAAATAGCTTCCTAGTGTAAACCTTATGAGGCAACAGACCAACAACTGCAATTCCATCCCCTGACACCTGCCTAAAAGTACTGTACTAACACTGAAATCCAGGAGGTTAAGGATTTCTACTTTGCTCCTGTCTACAGCAAGCAATATTCAAAATACAACCAACCTGATCATTAATGCTCACTCTAACATAATCTGCAATAATTATACAGCATATACTTGAGAACAAACTTGTTCCAACAAAATGAACTAAGAATATTTAAATGGGATCAGTGAAGATTTTTACCCAGAGATTTTAAAAGTTAAAACGTTTAACACAGTCAGCTTGCAAGCTGATATGCTCTGGGTTTCAAAAGTTGAAGTGGAACACAGAAGTTCTCTGTTCACCTATGAAGGTAAAAACAAATACAACTTTCATATTTAGACACTCATAAAGAGTCTGCAGGTGTTCCCTGAAGACGAAGTAAGAAGGGGCTTAACTGGGCAGAAAAACTCAGCAATTGTAACATGGCTGGCAAAGAACTCAAGATTACTACCTAAATCATGTTCTTTGAGAAGTCACACTTTGGGAGAAAAATCAAGGCTATGTCAGGTTCTTCAGAAAGCCTCCAGTTCTTCCCTTCTCCCTTCTTTCTTTCTGAGAACTCAGGGAAACAGCAAGAACAATAAAACAAATGTTTTACAAAAGCTCTGTTGCTGTTCTACGAGAAAGGACTTTAAAAAAAAAAAAAAAGACTGTATTCCAGGTGACAGCAGCTACTCACAGATGAAAAATGTGCCAAACTCAACAGAACAACTGTACACTGAGGGCAGTAATCTCACTTTACCATTTTGGATCCAGCCAGAAAAGCCTTTGAGAGCCCTGAAATCACAGAAGAGAGACTCTCCAGACACATTAAAACATTTGAGAGCCTGAACTGAACTGCTGTCTATGAACTTGCTTCCTAAATGCTACAGAGGCTGAGCTGCTTTTTTTACTCAAGGGCAACAGATTATGCACTGAAACGTTAGGAATCATTTTAAAATACAAGTCAGACAACTGAAGAAGATACAACTCTATTTTAAAAGAGGAAGAAATAGATACCTGCATTTTGACTATTCTGTAAACTAGTTAAGGCATCAATATTTGGAATTATTTAAATGAAAGCAAAACAGTTAATAAGCAACACAGAAACCAACAGCAAATATCACAGAATGACCAAAGAACACTCTCTCATGAATCAAATGCCAGTTAAGAAAATAAAAATATAATCTGGCTGTCAGGAAAAAGTTGAAACTCATGCATCAACATGAATATGAATGAATAGGAATTTATGGATAACGGGAGAGAATTTATTATGTAATACTTCTGTAGACTTATGTGATGTGCAATTTAACAAGGAAACAAACTATAAATTTTTACACATGGAAAAAAAGTGACGACCCTATGGACTCCCAAAAACTGAATGAAGTATTATTACATTACTCCTGTGGTTTCACTGCTTACCACACATAGTGAGCTGCACTTTGAAAAACCTAGTTAAAACTCTTGAGAACTCTATTTTTTATATGTCAATATCCATGTATTCCTCAGTCCCTGTATAACAAACATTGCTGTTCCTCAGGTTTACTCATGTGTCTCCTCCAGTTTTCTCCTATATAATCTTTACACCAGTTAGTTCTGCTGATTAGGGTGTTTCTTAACACAATTCCTACTCTAATGCAGTTCGCCATTTTGTACTCTGACAGTTTACTCAGCAAAATCAGTGACAAAGCTTCTACACTGCGCAAGGGATCACATGACAAGCCCCACTTTTGTGCAACTCTACTGCTACCTTTGAAGTTATCTTCGAAGAGGTAACTATTGTGTAGCCTTAGAGCTCTAAGCATTTCCAACATTCCCAACACGCACATGCTTCAAAATACACCATAAATGGTCAAGCAATTGATTAGTATAACATCTGTTATTTAATTGATTTTTTTTTAAGAATTCTCAGAATCAAAGAACAATTCAGGCTGAAAGAAACTTATGGGAACCACCTGATCCTAACTCCCTGCTCAAAGCAGGTCCAACTTAAAGCACAGTGCTATGCAGTCAAGTTCTGAGTATATCCAGTTTTTAATATTCTGATTACGAGACCTACAATAGTGGACTAAAGCACCATAACAAACAGTTCAAACTAATTACAGTTTGGTTAAAGACAGGAACTTTGGACATATTTTTCTCCACAAAAGTACATTATGACATTGTCACTTTGACAGGTATCTTACTGCAAGCATCTGTAAGCGTGTGAATTTGTGAGACCTGCAAACAGGAGCAGTAGGACCTTTAGGAAAAGTTACACAATAAACTGCAAGGCAAAACTGTTCTTGGAAAAAATGAGAAACTAATTGCAAGCTCAATTTTCCAAGCTTAGCTAGTTTTCCCATAGCCAAAGAACATGCTCTACTAAAAATACAAAACCTTGTTGTTGCTAATCTAGTTAAAAAAAAAAAAACCAACTAAGTTTCCATCATCCATATTTTAACTGCCTTCAACAGTTTTAGTTAGGCAATGACACAGAAGTCCAACTTTCTGCCCAGAAAGGGTCCATACTTGTATGCACACTTACAGCCTCGAAAGCACAGCTAGCACACAAATGGTAACACTTCACAAAGTGGAACTGTACTTGTTACAACTCCAGCATACTTGTATTAGTATTAGTCTTCTGGTGTTACAAAGCAATTTCCACTCTTTTCTAGTAATGTAATCTCAGCACAACAGCCAATTGCCCATGGCATCCACTCTTCTCTCAGCTGTTCTGGCAAAATTTTTATGTTTTGCAGACAAAAGAAATTGTTTTTATTTTATGTCTAATGCTGTCAAATTTAGGCACCTATACAAAAGACACATAGAAAAATCAGTATGTGAATTGCTGCTCCTGTTTACCTCCCTAAAACAAGCCATGTATTTTTATGTCTATTTCTACTGACCTCAAGAAAAGTCTGATTCAGGTTGATTTAAAACATACCCTTGAACAATGCAGACAGTATTTTTTCAGAAACTGTCTTGAGATACAAACTGATGAGACCCCAAGTGCCCCAGAGCTGCCCTAGTGAGTTTGTAGCTGTGTAGTCTTAGTACGTGAACTTGGGGGCTCGTGTGGGGACTCAAAATAAAATTTTTTTTCAAAATGCAAACCTTCAGCACACACTTAAGGACTTCAGAATTAGTTTGTATTAGGAAATAAAGAAAGCATAACATGATCCTTCCCAGTTCTTCCGCATCCCCACGTATTTAGAAGTTACACATATATATTTACAGATAAATGCAACATTTCAGGTAACTACATGGTTTTGGTTGTACACAATGTCGAACAGTGGGATAATGCACTTTACGTGGCATTATACAGATTAACCTTACTTCAGGCTCATACATCCATTCTCTCTCACGAGAAAGTAATGGAAAATCACTTACCTCTAACTAGAGTTCTTTGAAGGTAGTATCCTCCTTAGATCCCCTATCTTGGGTTGTGTCGCCTGCTGCAAGTTCCCTCAGGAGCTGACTAGCAAGGTCTAAAAAGTTTTACATTCCCTTCTATAAGCCCTATTAGCGCATGTGTGAAGTTTTTGATCTCTCACTTACACCCTTTTACCTACACCTACTAAATCACCATCATCTATGGATCAATGGAGGATACTACCTTCAGAGAATTCCATTTAGAAACAGGCGATTTTTCCCTTCTCCAAAAGCAAGTATCCTCCATATCTCCCCACTGTTGAAGACTACGAAACTAAAAATTACATCTCCTATAGATAATACAAATGCAGGGAGGAGAATCAACTGAATATGATCAGAGTATGAATTAAAAAAACCCTCAAAAACTGAAGCATCAATACAATTGCAATCATAACAAAAAAATCTTAAAACTACTTTCCTCAGTGTAGTAAACCCAGTAAAAGTTGATTTACAGAATATCAAATACTACTAAAAGTAATCTGATATTTAAGTTCTTAATTGTTCAAGCTTTGTTTTTACAAATATAGAAAATCCTTTTTTTTTGTTTAGCATTCCACTACAGACTTCCCTAGTAGAGAAAAAAGTTTCCATCTGAGACACATGTACAATGCATTGTTAAATGCAGAATGTAACTACGTGACCCAACTAGTTTTCATTACTTAAGCTGATCAGAGAAAAAAAAAAAATCTCATTACTGAATAAAAAATGCCAGCTACATAAAATATCAATCTGTATCAATGCAGCTTCAATTAGCTGGATAGTTCTAAAATATTTTAATGTAATCTTAAAACGAACTCAAAGGAGTTTACTAACTTGAGTCCTTTTTGGGAGATCAATGTCCCTCATCTTTACTACTTCTCAAGGCCTGCCTTCAAAGTTTTGAAGTATGAAGTACTTTGAACCTAAGAATTACAGGCTATTAGTAATTTTAAAATATTGCCAGCGTATTAAATACAAAAGGAAATATACTTGATATATAATTAATAATCCTGCTAAGCCAATTACACAACAAGGGCTTGTTTAAAACAGGTTTTACTGAAAGACTCGTTTGATTTATTCTTGTTCTTTCTCACAACTTCACACCTAGTACAGGTATTTTAAGACCACAACAGTGGAATTTCACAGCTTGTAATCACTTCTTTTCAGGGGTGTGGAAAATATAACAACAAAAAAAACTTCCACGGATTTACTAAGCAATGTATATGCTTGCCAACATCAGTAATGCTGGAGCAAAAGTGACCAAGGACACTGACATACAACAGGATTTTTATTATTAAATCACTTGTTAAAAGCATATGGCACTTGAGAAGTGAACTTAAAAAGCAGAGCAACAATATGGCAATTAAACTAAAAATTTTAAGGTAACGTTCTGTTCTTTCACTAAGATTTTCAACGATGCTATGAAAATTTGGCAGATATGCCAATAAAGAGAACAACCCAAATAAAACTTCAGAGATCTCATAAAAATATCTCAAGCAAATGCTGAAGATTTTATCAGTAAGAAAATAATTGATTACTGCAGCCCTGAGGCAATGAAGTTGCATTTCCCCTCCCCTTATACATGCACCAGTAGGACTCATTGAAGGGCAAAAGAAAACAAAAACCAAAACCCAAACCCAAAACTAAACCAAAAAGTCAAAATAAAGGAATAAAAAAAATTCAATCTTCTAGAACTTGCTAGCTGGTTGACTGCACAAAGACGAACACCCCAAGATGGAGTATCTAGGATGATACTTACCATGCAATAAATTATACCACTGTCGCATTATGTATTCTATGTGTGTATGGATGCACTATTAGTCAGCATAATAGTACACACCACGCTAGCAAACGCCTGGTTGGAGCCGTACGGCCGGATGACCAAGGGAATATCCAGGTAAGTGTCGATTCTCCAGCCTTCATAGCCACACTCTAGACAGCGGACATAGTCCTTCAGCTTGCCTTGATACAGCTGATTTATAAGATCTGCCTGAAACAGAGATTCAGCAGAGGTTTAGACAAATGAAATGGAGCGTAGTTCTTGGCTTTTTTAGAAGAAAATACCTTTTTTTAATTAAGTCTTAATTGCATACCTACACATTTAGAATAACACTCCCCAGCAGGACGTCCATCTCCTGATTCCTTGTTTTCCCCTGCCCCACCACTGCACAGAACATCACATGAGCTTCACAGTGTACTTCACAGTCACATCTTAGGAGTGACTGACTACAAAACAAGCAAAATTGAAGTCTGCTTTAAAAACAAGTCTCATCTTGCAGACATTGTTAACGGATTGATAATGCAGTCCTTTCCCTGTGTCGCCAGAGGTAGGTGCAGGAAGATTAAGAAAGTCTTTGCTAATCTACACCCTGGAAATCAGCCTAGAACAATTTGACCTCTTATCAGAATGCAGTATGTGTTATGAATATATTCCTAATTTTCTCTTACATTTGAAGGGTGGCCTTGAGATTCAAGAGCCCACAACATCATCTAATAAATTCTGACAGCAACAAAACTATTGCAGGAGTTACACGACCGCTTTTCGTGCTTCAAATAAAGACTAAGCATCCAGAGTTCAGAATATTCCACTTTAAGGAAAACATAAGCAACACACTCTTGAAAGCTTAACTATTCCATCAAACAAGAAAACTGGCAACTGCTGCAGACTTTTACTGAAAGCATTTAAAATTCAGTTACCATTTTCTACAAGCATCCTTAAAAGAAATCCCAACTCCACTACAACACCGCACCACTGAAATAAAGGGCAGGAAGCTTCTATACACTTACCTGTTCCGTTTGCTTCCATTTTTGCTCCAAAGCATCAAACATGACTCGACAAAGCTCCTGTACATCATGTTGCTGCCATGCTGTTAGAAATTGAAATTAATCTTTATTAAAACAAGGGGTGTTATTTGCCCCAGTACTAACTGTAGCCTGAGAATACTTCCTAAAAAGCTACCCATTTGTTTAAGTCTGTACCCATTATTTACAACACTATTCACTAGTGGGCCAGCATTCAAACCCACCAGCAGCTGCCTCACAAGTTAAGTTAGAAAAATAAGCAGCCAGCTTGCTCACAATGTTTAGGCATAAGCAAGAGTATGTTGTAAATACAGAAATGCACTGTCCTGAAATAAACTGGTTCCGACTTATTTCCCACTTTGCACTGATTCTTTAAAACTCAAATTTCAATTACAACTCACCATGTGATTACTCTATGGAAAAATCAGCAGGTTATGGGGCAAAATTCCACTATGTAAGTGTTAAAAAGACAAAAGACTTTATCCAATTATCCGTATTATTTTCTACTTAAGTGGAATGTGTATTTCACACATTCTACTATTTCTTTAGAAACAATTAACAACTGTAATGATAGCTTAACTAAAAAAATGTAATGCTTTTTACTTTAACAGCCTAAAACTCACAGTTATCACTTCCTAAAAATCACACACCATAACAAAGTATCCATTTAGGATGTCACTCCACAGAAACAAAGTAGATTCTAATAACCATTTTCAATTATTCCAGTGTTCTTCCCCATCAACAGCAGTTCAGGCTCTAACAGACAGCTGCTGAAGCAAATCACCCAGGCTTAAGAGCTGCACATTACCCTCGCTACTATCCCATCCGAAACTCCGTGTAACATCTGTTGTTTCAATTGCTCTTTTTTTGCTGGTCTGCAGCAAAACAAATAGTCTTTGAAGCTGGTAGGGGATACTAGTCACAGGATCCTCTTCAGATTCTTCAAATTCCCACCTATTCACAACACAAGATATTTGACAATTTAAAATGCTTTGAACACGCAAAAAGGCATTTAAATCAGCATTTAGTTACATTTGAGAGAGGTCTGCCAGGTTACAGAGATTATCTGTTTCTTAGGAAAAGTCAAATGAAACTGCTTTCCCTTTCAGCAGTAAATGACAATGCTGTTCTTTAAATGTACAAATCTAACACGAATGGAACAATTTTGATGCCATTCACTGCACAAATACAGACACGAACTGCACTTTGGATCAAACTTAATTTCAAGTTTGACATTTTCAAGATGGGGCAAATTCTTTAAAAAGCCTGTCCCTGCCACAACCAACATCCTATCTTAGTGTTTTACTAAAAATCTGAAGCTTTAAAGCAGATATAAGTTGTAACAATTTATCCAGCTTGACTTTGAGTATGCTTTTCAGTATCCAAACAAGGAGATTGTCACAGGAGGAATTCAAATGGGTCTCCTACCACTATATACCAGCACAAATTTAAGAACAGGTTTTGATTATATATACTCACTTATATAATGCATTTCTAAATTCAGGAGTCATGAAAAGAGTTTGTAGAAGGCTGTTCAAGTAGCAAGTCATTGCTTGATTTACTAGCCCCACATAACCTAAAAATACAAAGAGAATGAAAAGGGAAATCACTTTAAGAGTTAAAACAGTTGACAAGGTAACAGTTCTGTGGTAATGTTTATTTAAGAACCGTATCCAACTGTTCTCATTTATTGTTATCTACACTATAAAAACTGAGGGAATATTACAATGTCTTATTCCTGAGACCAACAAAGAGTAACAACAGAAGTTTCCAAAATGACACAACGCTACTTTAGTCATGGTGAATTATGTTTCGTAAGAATAACCAAGATGTAATGCTGAATACTGGACTAATGGGGACACAGGTAACTGTAAATATTTTCAAATTTATGGAAATATTTTACAGAAAAATGCATAGAATTTGTTAAGAAACAGTCGTGTACTAGTTTACTTATTGCTTGTTGTCAAATAAAAGTATGAGTAATAATGTAAGTATCATTTTTGTCTAGATTGGTTTGTAGTATCATTACAGAATTATAAATAACAATAAAAAAATGTCCTAAGTATGTCTTAGTTAATCTCAGGTAAAAATCTCTCAAAAATGTATCTTCTAAAAGCTTGTCTCCTAACAACCAATGAAAACAGCTACTAAAAATCAGTGTCATTTTTATAGACTGAAAAGAGAATTATTTCCTTATATGAACAGAACAGTAATTTTAAGATTTTCTCCAAGTTACACATTAAAACCAATTGGTAAGTAAGCAGCATACACTGAAGCACAGTGTAATACAGCAATTAAAAATGCCTTGCATATAAAAATATTTTTAAATCTCAGTTCCATACTAGTCATGAAAAAGCAGCTACTGCATGCAAAATACAGGCACCTTCTGTGAATAGATGAAGCTAAACCACTCTATGCAACTCCATACAGATCATCTTCTCACCGTTGCATTACGTGAAAAAAGGTATGAGGCAGATAAACTTTCTTATCTTTCAAAAAAAAATACCCTGAAGGTGTATGAATTGGTGTAATATGAACGTCATCTTGGTGTCTGCTCAACAAATTTTGTACCAGGAGTTTGTCTCATTCCTGAGCTATAAATAATTCTCTGTCTCCTCCGGCCCCTGCGCGCAGCCTCCTGGGACCTGCCCTGGTCCTCGCAGAGCCGCACTTCCCTTCCAGGGGGGCTCTGCTGGCTGGTGGGGAGCCAGGCACTGGAGAATGAGCCTCTTGGGGAATCATGGTGCAGGCAGAGAAACTGCAACCGGAGGCTACGGCAGGAAGACTTCAGTTAACACATGGAGAGCAGAGATTTGGCAACAGCCTCTCTGTAACAGAGTTATCAAGAACTCATTAAGCTGTGAGCGAACACGCAGCCTGAGGTGAATATTCTGTAGTAATACAATCCTGACTGCTCAACTAGGGACACAACAGCAGATAAAAGCTGAAAAGCAGGGCCCCAATGGAGAGCTTCAATTGCACTGTCCCAAGTAAGAAAAGGACGGGATACAACTCTTCTGTTCCTAAAGTGATACAAGAATACTGCAGAAAACATGATGGAAAATGGAGCAGTGATGAGGTTTAAAATGCATTGCAATTTATTTCAAAAAATCTTCAAGTGTTGCTATTTGAAAATATGCTAAAATAATTATGAATCAGAGTTGTCTTGGTAGGAAAGAAAACTATACCTGTCTCTGATTTGCTAAGGACTGAAGAGTAAGAATAGCTTTGACTGACATAGTCATGGGTACAGCCAACAGAGCCTTCTCGGGGGAGAGGGCCTATAAACCTCTCTGGTGCACTCTCATCTGTTGTACCCGACTCCTCCTGAAAGCATAAATAAACCAAGATTATGCAAAAAATTGGCAACAATTTTTTTCTGAAGTATCTACCAAGTTTTACTACTTTCCCTTGTGGCTAAGAAATCACCTTCGCTAAGATTATCACATCAATTTTACCAAATTGCAGCCAATCACTTGTTTGCGTAACTTTAATTCTGCCCTCCAAACTCTCAACCCCTTGAAAGAAATTGTTCTTTGCATTAGTGGAAGCCAACGTCCTTTAGAATACTGTACAATCAAATACACGACTATAATGCATGCAACAGGCACGTTTGCAATTTAGCATCTCCTAGATCTCCCGTACTGAAATACAGAATGAGATTTCCCCCCACCCAGACATAAAAATTACAATTCAATATTCTTTCAGAATCTTGAGCACATTTTTTTAAACTCATGGGTTTTCTCCCCTTTTCAGAGAGTTAAGTCCACAACAAAGGCTAAGTAGGCCAACTTTATGCCAACACGAGAGCTGAGTAATAACTCTTAATATATCAATAGTCTATCCAATCCCCAATTTCAATAAACTGCAGCCATGTTTATCTTTCACTGCATAACATGCTTGAGAAATAGGAGATTTCAAATATTTTGTTAAAGCAGACAGTTGCTTCTAGCAACACTAAAATCCGCCCCCCCCCCTTTTTTTTTTAATTATTATTAAAGATAAGTTTGGAAGCAGGTTAACTGCTATTGATAGAAGACTGCTGTTTCTGTCAGAACAGCCCAGCACTGCTTTCAAACACCCAGAGGAAAAGGACTAGGTAGATGATTAAACCCGTACTGTTAAGACTTATCTTTAAACATAGCAAAGATCAATTAATTATATAACATTAGAAAATTATTCACAGTAAAACATTACATAAATATTTGACAAGCATCAATAAAAAGTGACAGCAAATCATTACTAATGGAATTAGTCCTACTCAGGAAAAACCTGGAAGTGTAAAGTAGTAGTCAAAGTCTGTGAGCAGGCTTCTGAAGAAGTTTATTGTATGAAAAACACAGCTCAGTTTTATTTCTTTTTCTGATCTCACAAAAGCAATGCACAGAACACACGTCGCTCTCCCCCAACAGCACAGTTTATGTAGCTAAGTGAAGATTTTACTTACTGGCATTATATGAGGCTGCTCACCGTCTTTGTCTGTCAAGTGTACAAAGTTCTTCTTCCCAGGCTCAAACCCAGCATCAAGAATAGTTTTGTCACTGTTCTGATCTATTGGAGTCTGCTAAAAACCAAACAAACAACCAACAAAACCCCACACTGTTAAATAAAAGAGATCTACATGCAATTAACACATTCTGACTAAGTACACTGCTTGGAGTAGCTTCTGACACACTATGGTGAAATGAAAATAAGTAATTATTCAGTATAAAAATACTCATGATTAATACCAAAATAACTTGACAACGGTTTAAGAAACAGTGTAAATTAAGTAGTTCAATAAACATGACAAGAAATAAACCAACGTCCATTTCCAAAGGAACCTTACAAAGCTTTCTGTGTGCATCTATAGAAATCATATTAACTAAAGCCACCACTGAGTTACCTTTAAGCACGTAAGAAATATTAATCATTAATTTTTGGTATATCATGAATTCAAATAGGTATAAGAAACATGAAAGGTTACTACACAACATGCTTCTGTTGAGAAATAAATAAGACCACAGGAAACAGATGTGATTAACTGCCATGGGTGGTATTATTAAAAACACATACTGATAATGAAAACCAGCATTACAGCTGAATGATCACATTAGCTTCCTCTGTTTAATGATTAAGTACATCTATCAATTAAGAGCACATTTTGAGACCAAAATGTAGCTGTAATACAAAATAAAATTCAGCTAATTCAAAACAATGGCGTCAAGTCTGTTCTGGTGCACCTACTACAAATTTTTACAGGCATTAAATGAGAACAATTTTTTACAGGAATTAAATGAGCACTGTGCAATACAGAGAGATGAAAATAGAGATCTGAATGTTTGCTATCAAGAGGAAACACAAAGCACTTTCGCCATACCGGATCAGTCACATTATCTCCATTTCCCCACAGTAAATCGAAAGTTCCATTCACGTAGCCCACTTTGGAAGCCACATCTTCAAAGAACTTTTTAAGGGGTGTGGAAGCTGGCAGGTTCAAGGTAACACGCTCATTCACTGTCTTGGAATTTGTGGTATCTTGTATTATACACAACACCCTGGGTTCCTCAGCAGCACTTTCCACCTGAAATGACACGGGGCAATTGGTATTTATGAATGAAGTTAAGAATGCTTTGGAGTTTAATTGAAAACACCAAAACAAGCCTTCACCAATGAAATGTACTGTACTTTTATAACCTTACCATTCTAAAACTGGACTTGATTTTTGAAAGCAGGCATAAGAAAGTTAAGAAGCTTCCAGTTTTAGAAAATATATGTAAAAAAAAGCTTCATTTTTATAGAAGAAGAAGGAATTTGTATGGGTGGATCACTGTACAGAGACACAAGCCTCTCCAAGAATTTCAGCCAGCAAGCAGATAGAAGACTGCTTCAAATCAGGAACAGATTTTCAAATCATCACTTCAAGCTCATATTTGCTTTGACATGATCTTAGACCCTGCTGGGGTAGCAGTATACCTTTGTGATTTTTTTTAATTATTGTTTTTTGGAATGCAACACAGATGATTTGTAAGCTTCCAAATATCTTGGAAACTGACCATTAAACAAAAAGTTTTGTAACCAAGCCACCAACTTTCTTCTTCTAAATCCACTCCTGCATGAGTCACAGATAGAATCTCCTGCCTGAACAGATTAAGGAAATTAACATTGCCAAATGGCTACCAGACAAAGTAAAAAGAGATGTTAAACCGCAACTTCAATTTGTCTGAAATCAGAAAAGTAAAAAACTTGAATGAAGGTGGCAAGGAAGCAATGACAAAATTTTACAGACCCAGGTAAGTCAAGAAAATGTCATTTTCCCAATACTGCAAACCCAGGAAGTCAAAGATAAAAGTGCAATCCATTAATTTTCTAAATTATCCAAAGTCACAGAACAGGAAGGAATTACTAAAATTTAAATACAGGTCACATCAGGACAGTAAAAAGAATAATTAGTCCCCAGGGACTCAGCCTTTTCAACCTGTGACACACACAAAGCATTAGCAACGCACGTCAGAGCATCCAAATCTCAGTCCATGGCTAAAGGGCACATCACCTAAGAGGCAAAGACACATGCAGTGCTATCATGATTTTCAGTGGAAAAAATATTAATATATAGCAAGAAATGTGTTCGCACTAAGTCTCACCTACATCATAAGCATCTTCTAGAGAATAAAGAACTACAAGGAAGATCTAAACAACTTCAGCATCCCTTGTGTTTGTACAGAACCAGCCTGACCAAAGCAGTATATCCTCTTACATCACCAACTCCTTTTAAAAGGAACAGAAATATTTTAGCTGATGTTGCATCCTTTCATTTTACAAAATTTCAAGATTAGCTAACCGTCTTCAAGCAACTGTAATACAAAATGTTAGCTGACTGCAGCATCTATTCCTATCATCATCAGAAAAAAAGCTGTCAGAGAAGGGCAAATAAAACCAGGCGCTGCCCAATCTGCATTGTGTTAGTTTGCCTTTGGCTGGAATTTATCTTAAGACTTTGCAGGAACTTGGAGAAATGGAACTTTCAATGTAATATCTTGTGTGGAAATCTTCATTAACTGCATGCTTAAAAAGATTCAAGGCACTATTGCCAGCAAATTTGCAAGACTTCACCTTTATATATTTAATTTTTCCTGAAGAATTGTAGGTTTCTGAACTAATTCCCAAGATGACAAACAACATTAGTCCTGAAGCACAAACCACACAGTAGGAAGAAAACACAATTTGGAAGGCATGGTAATTTGGACATATTATGTCCTCACTTTCATCCACAGCACCCAGAGACACGGTGCTGCACTTGAATAGACTAAAATTACATTTCACCAGTGATTACTACTCCTGGGTTCTTCCCTTTAGATTTCGCAGCACAGTTTCATTCTTCAATTTTTTTTTTTTTAATTTTTTTTTTTTTTTGGCTAAACAGCAACCACACAATTTGTCTCTGAGTGCATGATTACAAAAGATGAAGCTCCTTTGGAGGTCTACTTTGATTTGTCTGGAGAAGATGAGCAGCAACTAAAAGCCAACAAACTTAAAAGGTCAACTTAAACTTACAGTCCAGATTGCCCAGCAAAGGTAGAGGCTTGCTCTGGGCAGAAGCCCACCCTCCTCTATAGAGCAGTTCAAAGAGGTTAAGAAGAATTTGCTGCTATTCATGCAGCTTCATTTAGGAAACTATAAGTTAACTTAGATTTGTTTTCTCCCACAGTAATTTTGTACTGATCTATAACTTGAGCTGCTACCATATATGAGCAGGTCAGGAACAGAAGTTCTCCACTGAAGACTCAATTCCTTGTTGTCCTGCTGCCTGGACATAACCAATACCTTAACTTCCCTGTGCAGAACATATCTATACATTCAACTCCTACTCACACTTCCTCCACTATCTCTGATAGCAAATCAGTTGTGACTTCAATTGAAGTTGCTACTGAAAATAGAGTCACAGTAGCTGATGGGTGAAATAACATTAAGCAAACAAATTGTAGAAGATTACAGAAGATTTGCTGGTTGGGTTGCTGGATGTTCCATGTCAGACAAATCCTCTCTTCCTTGTTCACAAACATAATTCTGACAGACTGAACAGGTTTAACTCAGGGTTAGTACAGCAAAGGGTATTAATCCATCATTCACGATGCCACTGCTTCAAGTTGTTCAAAGTAAATAAATAAAGCAACCTCAACCTCAGCACAACTCTGTTCATTGCAGGCATTCACGTATACTCTCTGACAACAATGAAAGTGTCTTGTTTGTGACTACTTCACTATAAAAACAATGGAGAAGGCAATACTGGCCAGTGATAGGCCTCTATTTTGACAGACTTTCATCAAACTGAGTCTACAAAGTAAACCCAAAATTTAATTTTATTCATTACATAATCTGAGACGTTATGACAGCTACACAAATCCATGTGTTTAACAAAAAGGTAAAGAGGGCCGAAAAACCCCACACCAGTGTAAAAGCACATAAACACAAACTCAGCTGGAAGCTGCTACTGTTACGACTGCAGTATTGTATTAAAGAACATGCACAAAAAATTCAATAGCTCGTGCTCATGTTAAGAAATAAACAAAACTACAGCACCATGCTGTTATTCTGTATCTTGGTTATCATTTTATCAATTTCATTTCATCTACCTGTGAAAATTTCTTCTTCATTTCAGCAAAGATACTTTGTCTGCAACTCCAAAACATATCCTATTGTATATAAAAACAAAATTACAAGTCACAATCCTTTAGAATAGTAAATAGAGTTTCTTCAAAGGCAGTTTCACAGTAGAATACTGAGTTCCAAACCATCAAAGAATTAACTTTAAAAGGAACGGCCTCCAAATATCATAGCAAGTCCATTAATATGAAGTTCTGTGCACACTATTTTAACATTTAAATGACCATAAGAGCAGTTTTATGTAACATGTTAGGTTGTAATACACACCATTTCATAAAGAAAAAAAAAAAAGAGCGGAGAAGAAAAGTGCAGATAATTCAAGATCTAAATTCATACTAACAAATTCCTTCATTATTTTGAAAAAGCCCTCCAGACATAGGGAAACGTTTTACCTCCAGTGGCCCGAGCACAAGATTAGGATATAGCCCTCTAATTCAGTTTATTATTGCATTTATAAGTTACAAAACTATGCAGTTTTGTATGAAACTGTTCCTTCATAACCGAATTACTTCCTGTAGGAAATTTTTATTAATATGAGCCCATTTTGAAATAAGCAGTTGAAGATGATAAAGAGATTAATTTACTGCCTTTTCTTATTTCTAATGCTCTTCAAGAAAGCCTGCCTTAGTATCTCTGTTGTACCACCAAAAAATGCAACAGCATTACCTGTACAAAACAATTTTCTGACTATGGACTAACACCAAATTAACTAATTTCTGAATCTTAAGCATTTTTTCCAGAAAGGAAAAAGAGCAAGCGAGACTGAAGATGATAATAACATCATCTGCAAATTTCTTCCAACTGTGCCCTCAGTCAAGATTATCAAAACATAAAATACTGACATAACCTTTGCTGACGTGCCCTACTTGCCCCACAAAATGACCTATAAAAGCAGCCCAAATTAGACCAGTGTCTTTAACGTCTCACCAGGATGACACGTAAGGCAAGATTTCTTTCTTTGCCTACAAAAACTCGAAGTTCCAGTTTTGAAGTTTTAATAATCCAATATTAGCAATTCTATCCAGCCATTGTTTTCTTTACACGCCAGTTTGTCGTTTCAGACATCAGAGGGGTTTTAAAAATAAAACCAAAGACAAACAAAAAGACCACACAACCCACAAAACAAAACACACAAACCCCAAAAAGCAAACACCACCACAATTGAAATGTTTTGTTGCTTGCTAGTTTTACCTGCTCTCAACTGAAAGCTACACACATTTTGCTAAAGTTAAAACTTAAAGCTTAATTAAGTTCCAAAAGCACAGTTTTGAAGCTGCTGATCTGTAGTATTACAATAGTCACGAAGTTTATTGCACCTCTGCCAGAGACTTAAGTCTTCCAATTTTCCTCCTAATCAGAGTCACCAAAGAGCTCTCACATTGGCCTGAATTCTCTCTGCAGAGAGGCCAGGTATGTCCAGCATACACAGGGGTATCTGTAATTTCCTAGCGTACTGGTTTACTGGGTGCATTCAGAGGAGGGTGGAAGGGAAGGACAGGCTCCAGGCAGCACCTGAACCGCACAGAAATATCTAAAGGTTGCTTCTTTTCCAAGAATGCTCTCATGCTGGGTTCTCAGCAAAAAACTGCTGAAAAATTTTCAACAGTATTTTCACTCTAAACAAATTCTGAATGGCAAAGCTGGTTTCAATATTCCACATAACACAGCAAACAAATCAAATTTACAAATTATACCACTTGTATGCTGCTCAGGAATTTTAGAAGTAACCAAGAGACTTCAGCTGCTCTGACAAGACAAATCACAACATCACACAGATGTGTCAATCTTTCAAATGCAGAACTCCCTACTTTTCCATTAAAGCATTCACTCTGTGAATATACTTCTGAACAACCACTAGTCCAGCTCTACATTCTACAGAAAAGCTCCTATCAGCATGGAAATTTATGCTTTAAAGTACAACCAAGAGAACAAAGATCATACTATACATAAAGTTCTCTAAAATTTTACCCTGATAAAAATGACTCTGGAATTCACCAACTGGTTATTTATTACACCTCACAAAAGAAATGAGCATATTAAGTACACAGTCCAAGGGTTTCAAACTAACATACACAGGATATTCACAGGTAGATACAAAAATATCCTACTGCCTTTTCTTCAGAAGAGAGACAAGTCCTTAAAGCTAGATGTTGCTACTGAGCTGTACTGTGACACTATGTACATCACCAGTACCTCAGTAAAATAAGCTGCAGACCCTCAACTGAATAAGCATCTAAAAAGGCAAATGTAGATTAACTTCAGGCTACAATTTAGGAAACTATCCTATGACTTTTTTATCTTCTTTAATCTTTTTTAATCTTCTCAAGCTAATATTTCAGTCAATAAATATTTGAAATTGTAGTTTCAAATGTTAACCTTTTAAAAATATTGAAACACTGACACTTTCATCCCAAAGCACTACAACTTTTACACTCTTCCATATCTAGAACAGAGACAACCTTCCCAAACCTGCCTGTAGAAGATTTCTGATTACGACCAGACTTGCAAAAAAGACTCTTTAGGATACAAAGATGCACTGGAGACATAGGTCTGACACGGGTGGATGTTCTAGAGCACCATTTCACACAAGCATTCACCCCATATACACATTTCTAAAAAATATTTCACCTTTTTTACATGAAAGATCTGCATCTGTAAGCTGCAGAGCATAAAGCATATTGTAGGAGTGAAGTAATTCAAGCCGTGATTCTGTACATTCTGATAAAGGAAGCATTGTTATTAGTGCCACCCGAGACATAAGCTTTGACCACATAGGTTCTATAATTGTTGAAAACAGAGGAATAAAAAATTACAGTGTTACTAGATCTGTCAAAACAATATTCAAATGCAAAACTGTAGTGGTTTTAACACTTCATTTAGATGTGGCTTGCTACTTTTCAGCTTTGAATCACGGAATTCATTAAGATTCTACAGCAGTATTTTACTAACCTTATGAAGACAAACCGATACAAACATTTTTCACATGACAGAAGATTCTCTCAATTTTAAACCCTGCTTCAGTTCTTTTTATAAAATTACCTTCAGAGATTCAAAGTGAAACCTAAAGCTAAGCTCAAACTTCATGCAGATTCTACTCCATGTTTCCCAATTCCAGTATTTTCAACAGGCAAAAATACTGACATCATGAATCGGTTCAGTAAAATCACCACGTTCCAGGTCAAGAGTTAAAATAACAGATGCTTCAAGCTTGACTGCCAAGGAAAGTTAATAGACTACTGAGACCCTAAAATGATCACCAACAGTAAAGTTCTTACATGTCCACACCCTATGAAGAATTCTCACAAATCAGTGCAATAAGGAGGAAAGAAAGAGATCAGTAGCAAGTGGCAATGGCAGACATTATACTTACACCCACAAAATTACCTGGGTGATTAGGCTAAGACAGCGATTCTCAAACTTCATGAACTTGAGACTACCATATGAAATGCACACAAGTGACTACTGCCTATCACATTACTACTGGTCAAACTTTGGGGTGTACACTCCATATCCGCGTAACTGATTGTGTCTGCATTTCCAGCAATGGTAAGTATTTACAATTATATGTATTTGGAGCTATTACAAGGTAGTGGAACATCTCCCTTGAGAGGAAAGGCTGAGGGAGCTGGGTCTCTTTATCTTGGAGAAGTGGAGACTGAGGGGTGACCTCAGTAATGTTCATAAATATGTAAAGGGTGAGTGTCAGGAGGATGGAGCCAGGCTCTGCTCAGCGACATCCAATGACAGGACAAGGGGGAACGGGTGCAGGCTGGGATGTAGGAGGTTCCATGTAAACAAGGAGGAACTTTATCACAGTGAGGGTGACAGAACATTGGCCCAGGCTGCCCAGAGAGGTTGTGGAGTCTCCTTCTCTGGAGACTTTCCAAACCCACCTGGATCTGCTCCTGGGTGGGCTGCCCTGGGTGACCCTGCTCTGGCAGAGGGGTTGGACTCAATGATCCCCAGAGGTCCCTTCCAACCCCTACCATTCTGTGCAGTATAAAGTGAAATTTCATACCTTCAATCACAAAAAAGCAGTCTGCACTCATACCTTTTATTTCTAAAGCATCATTGCATAGCAACATTCAGGCATTAATTACAGTTCAACTGAACAAAAGTTTGTTTCAGCTCCCTTTCTCAGCAATGACAAACTGCTAAAAAAGTCAGCTCCTTGAGAAACCACAACCGTATTTCAGCAACTCACCTATTCCAAGAGGTTCAACCCATGAAACACCACCCTGGATACATGCTGACAGCGCTGCATTCTGCACAAAATACGAAGGCTAAAGACCTTTCAAATATACAGCAAGTATATACTTTGGACACTGCTGCAGTTACTCATCTACTGAAGAAAAGAGAAATTGAGCTCGCATTTGGCTTTATTTCAGAGGAAAGAAGCAACCTCTTTTTGAAAGACAGTTTACTAGATTAATTCTGTCAGAGCACTGAGCTGTTACTCAAGGGAGGTGCCTCACTGCAGCCTACTTTGAGTTAATCATGGAACAGTATACTTAGAATTCTGTTACAGATGCCTGAAACAAAACATACCTTACAAAGAAGGATTTTATAGGACACTTGTGGCAAACTGAATACACTTTTTTTACAACGCTGATCCCAGGAGGTCTCAATGAACAGAATCATTTTGAGCTGTTAACTTGATATATCTTGTGTTGGAACATTTCTTGAGGCAAAATAATTCTGAACAACCTTTAGACACAACAATTTAAGTTTGAATATGACTGACTGACTTTGTGGTATCAGGTTTGTAAGTACCTGAATAACACACTTTATCCTCAACTTCAAATTCTTCATTATACCTGGAGAGGCTTCGGGCTAAACCTAACGACAGGGGTCTGAAGCTAATGAAACTGAACAGGCTTTCTGTCCAATTACCAGAGAAACAAACCTCACATCAAGCCTAAAACACTATCCACATTCAAGAATATATACCCTGATTCTGGACACTTGGGTAATTATCAAAGCTTCGCCCCCTTGCTCCCCGCCAGGGATGGGGTATCAAAGATTCACAAGAGTTCAGAAGCCCATTCAGCCTATCCTCTTTATGAGGAACAAGACTGGAAAAGAGAAGGAACACTACCAAAAACATGTTTACTGAGACAGGATGAAGTAGGGGTAATTTTCTTCATAGAAGCCTTTAAGGTACTGTGGTTTCTATCTGTGACTGAAAAAATGCTGATAACACAATGTTTTAGGTCTCGCTGAACAGCATTAAAGCCTTCTCCAATTCTTACTCTGTCCTCCCAGTGAATAGCTGGGAGTGCGTGGAAGAGCCTGGGTGGGGACAGGACCAGGCAAGTGACCCAAGCTAACCAAAGAGATATTCCGTGCCATACGCCACCACTGTCAGCCACAGAAGGGAAAAGGTTTAGTTAGGTTCAGCCTCTGTTTGGAAATTTGCTAGGCACTGGTCTTCTCATAGGATACTGTGAGTGACAGCCTTCGCAGCCCTTGTTTCGGCTTTTATTCGTTTCTCTCTATTCTTCCACTTCTCATTGACGGACAAGTTTTCTTGCTTTTACTCTTCCTTTTTTCTTCCTCTGTCCCACTGAGGGTGGGAAGTGAGCGAGCAGCTGCATGCTGCTTACCTACCTACTATGGCTAACATACAACAGGGTGATTTAAAAAAGCAACCTTGAAAGTGATACCATTATTGTTTTAATCTGGCATAGCTGAAGCGTGTTGTGTTTTTATCCTCATTGCTTATCAACTTTCAGTACCCATTCACCTCTGCTGAATCGCAGATGTCAAACTACTACCCCATCCCCACAATTACAGACACTCCAAAGGCAGTGCAAGGAAAGGAGAGTCAATAAAAATTGACAAAATACTTTTCAATGAAAATTGTCAACAGAGCAAATCTGAGAGGCTTAACCCATACAGAGGCTAGCCCAATTACATCCTCTGATAAAAAGCTTGAATTCCAATTTCTAACTTGTGAACCCTCATCTACTGCAGTTCACACAAACTGCTTCACTTAAACACATTTGCAGCATTATATCCTTGGTTATTCTGCTTCCTCTCTACTTCAATCTATAGCACTTCGCTGGGCTTTCCTCTCATAGTATTTGACATACTTTAGAAGAACAAAACCGATGCCTGAATGAGATAACTCATTAAGACCACCACAATTAAAAATAATTATGATCCCCTTATACAATAATGTGAACATACCCATCTGTTTTGGAAACTCAGCATGTAAGAGACTGATGGATTTACAGCACACTAATAACACTTCATACACACACGGCAGCCTAAAAACTTTGAACCCAGCAATGCTTCAGTTATACAAGCAGTTAAAGCTTGAATAGGTGCTAGGAGAAGCACTCTTGCTCCCACCTGCTTATTTCCACACCCACACTGGCCCCTTTCTTGTGCTTGTACAAATGGCCATGCAGCTACATGTTGAACAGGCTCAGATAGCTAATCCTTCTTAAAATTAATCATTTCTGGTTGGTTCTTCAGTGGGTTAGCTTTAACCTGAGTCAGCCCTCTAGCTTCTCAAGAGAATCCTTAACTCTCCTGGAAAAGGACTGAGTGATATAATGATACCACCAGAGGAGGAGTATTTTAAATGCATCCACTTAAATTACTAAATACCAACAACCCCTGAACATACCACAACTTTCTTTGGTAACCTGATGGACTAAACTGACACCCTCCATCTTTAGGTATGAGTCTCTGTAAATGTCAGTGCTGCTCACAGGATGAGAATGACAACTCCTTCTATCCTGCAAGGTCTAGCACAGCAAAAAGTGCTAGTATTGAGGCAACCCTACTGCTTTCACCCTCAAGCTCTGCTCACCCTGTTTTCCAGCATGCTGTAGATAGAGGAAGGTGGCTGGGGTCATGCTGAGACTAATGGCACTGGCTACATGAACCCTAAGAATGCTTTCCTACTGCAGATGACTGGATGAAAACTGCTTTTCTTGTTTGTGGTGATGTTAAAAATGTATTACTGCAGAAAATATATAATAAAGCAGTACACTGTTTAGTTGTCAGATTATTCTACTGAGTAATAGATTCAGACAGGAACATTTAAAGACTGAGGTTCCAGAACGAAGTACTACTTCAGTGGTAGTTGGTACCTCTTTGGCAAAAACTTTTCATCAGATGATCTCGAGCTGCTATTAGATAAGTCTCCTGATCATCTTTCTTATACTACAGATTAAATACCCACATGTGTATATATAACAAGGGGAACTGAATTGTGGCCGAGAAGCCCAGCGGCTGAACTAAGCAGGGAAAGGTCTGGCATTCTACTCTCATGCCAAATTACTACCTGAGTACAACTCAAAGCATCTGTTTGCAAGGAACAAATGATTTGCTTGAATTCTGTGTGGATTTTCTGTTTGTCTCCTAAATTTAATTTCCAGAACATCTTCTCTGACAGTGAAGTAGTCAGTTCCTCTGTATGTCACAATCATACCTTCATATTTTGGAACAGAGCACAAGAAAAGGAAAGCAGTAAAAAAATGGCAAAAATTACACAAGCTGTACCCACTTGTAGAATCTCTTAATACACAGAAATCATAGACTCAGAATTGTCAGGGTTGGAAGGGACCTTAAAGCTCATCCAGTTCCAACCCCCCTGCCATGGGCAGGCACACCTCCCACTAGAGCAGGTTGCTCACAGCTCCATCCAGCCTGGCCTTAAAAACTTCCAGGGATGGGGCTTCCAACACCTCTCTGGGCAACCTATGCCAGTGTCTCACTACCCTCATGGGGAAGAAGTTCTTCCTACTGTCCAACCTGAATCAACCTACCTCTAGTTTTAATCCATTCCCTCCAGTCCTATTCTGCCCCACAGCCCAAGAAGTCCCTCCCCAGCTTTCTTGCAGGCCCCCTTCAGATACTGGAAGGCCACAAGAAGGACTCCCCGATGAAAGAATGAAAGAACAAGGATGTCATCAGCACTGGAAAGAAGAGCATCCCTTTATTAACCAGAACTGTGAAATATCTTAATCAGATTCCTGCTCTTATAATGAGGAAGTTCAGAGCAATACCCATCAAGAAACATATTTTATTTGTTCAATGCAAAAGATTAAAATGGATTCATTAGTGCAGGGATGAAAAGACTCACATTAGTTAGCTGAGAGAACTCACACTACCTTCTTTGATTTCATGGCAGCAAGTACAAAGCAGATATAGATATTTATTCTGACAGGTGTACTTTGGATAGCTCATGCTGGAACATGTTGAGAAAGTATTTGTACAGCACTTAATTAGTGGCACAGACACTTCAAAAATCTCATAGCAGAACATACTTTTTATATTCTGACCAACTCTTTACACTCTGACCCATTCGTGGCAATATTCACCAAGTTCTAATACATCCTGATTGTCAAGAAAAGTCTTAGTAAAGTTCGCTTGCATTACCAGTAAACAAACATAGGCATCTTTCTCATTAACTGAGTTGATTAGAATATTTTATTATTTTCTATTTAAGACAGATTTGAACAAAATAAGTTTCAAGTCTACTTTTCCTCTAAGAAACAATGAACACAATAGAAGTGTCTTCCCCTCTAACAGCACCCTTTTCTCTTATTTCTATTATTATCTAACTCAAACTATTCCCCCTCCCTCTCCTGAGTTACTGGTTTACTAGACTAACAGGAAAAAATCTGAAACCTAATAACAAAGCAATTTCTGAACAACGTTTAGCATTTACTGCCAGGGTGCAACCATGTCCTGTATGTTACCCAATGCCTTCTGTTTTCCTGGACATAAAATAAAACTAAATTCAATGACTTATGTTTCAGATGAAGAGAGAAAAGGCAGTGAGGATTGTAAGGATAAGGGGCACACTGCACCCCAGAGTAAGTGAACAGGGACTCTCACTGCCCCTACCATAAGGGATTACTGATCATGCAATTACAGGAACAGTTGGGAAAAGTGTTAGGCAGTGGCAGGGATGCAAGAAAAAAATTACTAAATGCCTGCGTAACTTGGGTGAAAATCAATATAAAAAGAAACCCTGTCACTGGTTTATTAGAAACTGCTTTAATACATCTGTTCCAAATGAAAAAGAACTTTATGTCAATGTTACAAGGAAGAGAAAATAACAAGGACCCAATTACCAGAGTATCAGAGATGCTGCTGAACCTATGTGAAGTCCAACAGAAAAAATTTTGGAAGAGACTAATAAAAGATACTCTAAATGCAGCAGTGACACTACTAGAATTTTGCATCCATGAAAACATCATTACTTTTTACAAAAGTTAATGAAAAAAATCCATGCAGTGGACTTCAAAACCAGCAATCTGAGCTCCTGTTAGCATACACAGATACATCCTGATATACACACACAAACTGAAGACTTATAAACCACCCAATAACAATCTTTCCCTTCTTAAGACAGAGGCTGTTAATGTTATTGACAGCTGCTACTACCACATCTACCATGGCACCAAGAACCCAAATCCTCTTCCCCATCCACTCCTTTAGATGATTATTCATTCTCCAGATTGGCCTAAAGCAAACACTACCACATCACTTCTTGCTCTTTTACACTGGAATGCAAAGAAGAAATATGGCTGTGTACTCATCTTTAGGGGACACTGGTTCACAGCCCAATTTAATCTCTGAAAGAGCACAAGACAGTGAGCTATACAAGCGATACCACTCAATCCATCTGAAAGGGACAAAACCCATGAACTGTAATCCTTTATCCTCTCCTAAAGGGCAGAACCAAAACTCCAAACAATCTGCTTTGCCTCCAGCTGCTGATAATGGCATAATAGGAATAGTTCGGAGAAGGTTGTTGAGAACTCAGGGACTTGGAGAATTCTGTTTACCCATAACTCAGTGTTCTCTGTAAGGAGATTACTGATGAATCTCAGAAGGACTTTATGTGAATGCTGTAGCATAAAATTTGTTAAACTTCCCATCACTGAAATAAATATTAAGATATATGGAAAAAAATATTGGAAAAGTTGATGATAAACTTCTATTACAACATATATAAAACACAACAGCCTTAACGCAAACTGTTAACCTCTTTTCCTCTTGAATTTGATTTTTCTTATATTCTGCTCATTTTGTTTACTTAGAACATGCACAGGGGCACAATAAAGAACTTGACAAAACTTGCTGAGAAATAGCAACACGCTCTAGCATTACCAATGTCCAGAGTTTATAGATTTCACACTGTGTGTTTAAGATATCTGTATCTATAATAACAAGTATTCATCTTCCTCTACCCATACTTCCCCTCCCTACAGACAGAAGCACATTCAAAATCCTAGACTAATGAGTGAGTTAAAAATACACATCTGAATCATACATATATTCTGAATACAACTTTAAAGCCAAGAGGGATACTATTAATACATATAACTAAAGAAACAGCTTCAGCTAGCTGCTTTTATTAATCACCTTGTCTGTTCCAGTTAATTACAACTAATGCCACACAGTTTCTCCTGCCAGTCTCCTTTATCTATGTTTGTTTCTTTTAAAAATTAAATATTTAAGTATACAAGCTACTAACTTCTACTCCTGGTCTTACATTTTGGCATTATTTTTTTTATTTGGCAAATATTTAAGCATACTAGCTACTACACTCCATCCCTTGTTTGAGGTTTCTAGAGATTTCTCTTTCCTATAAAGACTTAACAGTCATTTAAACCTCAGGATTTTAGAAAAGCAAACAAGAGGCAGAGTTACCTTTGTCCTACATACATTCTGCACAAAATTTTGTTTCTAAAACTCAGTGTTGGTATTTGTTCCACAGTTCTGCTCAAGGATACCATCTAACAATCTGCATCTTGTTTTTGCTAAACTCAGCAAAACCAAAGTCCTTGCCTCACAGAGCTTCCTGTAAGAATACAGGATGAAAAACAGGTAGGCATAACAAACCACTGACATTTGACAAAAAAATAACAGGAAAAGTTTGAGTAATACATCAGAACAGTAAAACTGTCAGAAAAGCTGGCTGAATACATAAGCGTACCTGCTCATGAAATAAAGTTTCTGCTAATACTACTCTACGAATAAGTGTTCCCAAACGTGTCACCATCGCCTGGAGACTCCTTCCCTGGTCAGTATCGCTCTTACTTGACACGTGTCCTTTGCCTATCGCTGGAGGACAGAAGCTAAGCCTTCCCCTTCCACGCACGCTCTTATCTTTAGCCTATGGCCAAAACCAAGCCTTCTCCCTTCCTGCTACAGCCGAGAAGAGATGAGAGATCCACAATAAAGGAAACTCACTCCACTGCTGAGCCGGGCCACATTTCGTTCAGCACTCACTGCAGGCTCGACCACTCTGTTTTCTGCAACGCTTCGCACCGGCGCCGGGGCGTGGGGAGGAAAGAGGCCGCGGAGCCGCCCCGCAAACCCGGCGGCGGCCCCCCCAGCTACCATTTCGCACGCCGGCCCCTGGTGCCAAGCTGAGGAGGCCCTCGGGCACCCAGAGATCCGCCTCTCCGCCACGGCCTACTCATCTCGGGGCCCTCACCCGCCGCCTCCGCTCCACCCCGGCCCGGAGGCGGGCTGCCCTCCACGGGAGCTGCGCACAAGCCTCTGACACAGGGAGCGGCCCGGCCCGCGGCCGAGAGCTGGCGCCACCGGCCCGGCCCCACACGCCACGACAGACAGGTGCAGCTCCCCGGCCACGTCCGGGGCCTTGCGCGGCCCAGGCTCGGCCCCAGCCGCCTCCTCCTCCCCACACCAGCCCCCACAGAAAAGCCCGCGCGCGCAACACCGTTCGCCCCCGGCCCGGTCCGGCCCCCCACGGGCCAAGGACTGCCTGGCCCCCTCACAAAGACGGGCCCTCCCTTCCTCCCGGGCCCCGCAGGGAGACAGCCAAGCCGAGCCGAGCCGAGCCAGGCCGGGCTGGGCCTCCTCCGTCCCCTCCTCGGCCAGCTCCGGCACCCCGGGCCTCCCGTACACCGCACGGGCCGCCGCCACCTTCCCCTGCGGCGCCTGGCACAAGGCTCCGCCGCTCCAACCCCGCTCCCACCTCACCTCTCTGGGGACGAGCTGATTCTCCTCGCTGGGCACCATGGCCGGTGGCGCGGCGCTGAGCCCGCAGCAGGCTGAGCCGAGCTGAGCAGCGTCGTCGTCGTCAGCAGCGGAAGGCGGGGGCTGGTCAGTAGCTCATCCTCCGCCGCCGCGCCGCCAATCAAGGAGAAAAATGGCCGCCCGCGCCGCTCTCGCGAGAGCACTGCCCGGTCCCGCCCTGCCGCGTTCGCCACCGCTCTCCTGCCTGGCCCAGCGCGGGCTCGCCCGGCTGAGGTGCGCAGTTGTCGGCTAAGTACGAGCTGCTGTGTAGGAGACGCAGTGTAGGGCCCCAGTGGGCAGCCTGGGCAGAGCTGCGTCGTCCCATTCTCCTATCCGCTGCCTCATATTACCCTGCCCCGAGGTAGCGGCGGGAAACGCCACCCATAGGGAGGGCTGCCTGCGGGGGATGTCGCTGTTGGTTGTCTGATCGCCTGGCCCGGGGCACTGGGGGGCCCGCGGGCGCGCAGCAGAGAGTAGCAAGTGCCTAGAACTGGGGCCTTCTGGGTGAAGGAGGAGGCGCCGTGCCCAGAGGCCGTGGCCGGCAGGTGCGGGAGAGAGCCGCTTAGAAAGCGGCCTCCTGTGGGCAGGGGGCCTCCAGCCGCCCCGCGGAGCGGAGCCCGCCAGGCGGGCCCCTGAGGGGCCGGGCCCCTCTTCTGGGTAACGGCCTCCCCGCAGCAGGTAGGCGCCGGAGCTGGCCCGTCGCTCCGCAGCAGGCAGGCCTGCGTTCCTGTCCCCGGTGTCCCTGCTCGGCCGCCTGCGAGCCGTCCTTGATAGAGCCGAGGGTGCAGAGGACGTGGGCAACCCTTTCACTCTGGTTCACTCACTTTTTTCCCCCCCTCCCCTCTGGATGTGGGTTGCCGTGCGTGGCTGTGGGGCTGGCAGGTCAGCAGGAGCAGAGGGTGAGCACAGCCTGGTCCCGCTAAAGAGCAGCTCCTCTTGGTGCACACAAGTGGTACCTTGAAGTCACGCTTTGAAGTTAAGGATGTGCTTGCTTCTCTGTAAACTTGGCCTCCACAGCTCATTTTCAGATGAAACACAGGGCTCTTTCTGTGCCGTCACTTAAGTGTTGATTTTTGACTACAGTTAGCTTAAATCGATCTTGTTTTCATGCTAAAAGTGAAATACTAATCACTGGAATGACCAAAATGCGCATTAGTAGAAAAGTATATGTTGGTGTGTGTTTCACTGCAAAACAGTTTTTAAGTGAAAACAACATTCTACTTGGAATGTACAGTTATTTTCCTCATTATTTTTAGTGTCCTCTTGTGGAAAAATGCAGAACTGAGGATGCTTTTTCATTTTGCGTCCAAGAAACTGTGTTTTGGGGTAATTTTTGAAACCTGTTCCACTGAAGGTTATTGGAAATCTATTGTGAAAATTTAGTAAAACTAAATTGCCTCTTCTCCCTTTTCATGCATAAAGTATGTAACTCCTCAGGTTCCTCTCTGCTTCTTCAAAGGTGAAATGAGCATATTTTGTATTCAGGACACATTATTATATTGGTATTAGTATAATATTTAAACACATTTTACAAAAAGGCTTCACAGTAGGAATTTCTGTGAATAACACCATCAGTAGGTTTATTTTCATCTTTTTCATGCGCCAAGGTGGATGCTAACAGTTCTCCTTCAACCTAAGCACATTGAAAACTTACTTGAAGCAGTTTTTAAGTGTATTTCTTGACCTGTTGTTCACTGCATAACTTAATAGGATCAGGTTATTTATATAGTTAGGTTATTTATATAAGAAGTTCTTTGAGACAGGAGCTCTTGTCCTCTAGTTTTAAAATATGTTGTACCTGAAAACCCCTCAGTATGGACACTGGAGCTCTGCTAGGATGAAATCAAGCAGCAAGGTAGAAACCAGGGTGTCCCTTGCTTTTGAGGATGCTTTATGTTAAGCACAGGGTTCTGTAACGCTACCCCTCTGCAAGAAGGAAAAAGATGTAAAATAATAAGAATTTTTAATAGGAAATACAATATGGAATTAATCACCTCATGTCTTTTAGAAAAGAAGGTTTTTATTAGTGCCTATCATCTGTGTTGAAGGTTTGGGATTTAGTTGGGTTTTTTTTCTTGAGGGGGCCTTTTGTAAGCATCTCAGTGTGAGAAAAGGTGTAATTGCAGAATAAATGAAAAAATTGTGTCAACATTTGTAGATATTTGAAGAAGCAGAGCTTCCTGGTGGTGTCCAAAGATCTGTGAGATTAGAGAACCAGTAGGTGAGCTGGAGAGCCAGAACAGAGACAGAAGCTTGCAGTAGAAGGAGATACGATCATCAAAGCACTGGCAGGGAGCCTCCAGCACTGGTACGTGTCATATGGGCCAGATGTTACTTTGGGGTTTGGTTGGCTTTTTTTATTTGATTTTGTTGGGGGGACACACCCCAAAACCTCTGGAACTTGGGGGAGTCTTCCACTGTTTTGTAAGGAATCCAGAACTCAGTAATGAGAAGCTTTCAGAGATGTTACTTTTGAAAGTTCTTTTGACTTCCTAAAGTATTGAGTTCTTGTGTTTTTAGTTTGTTTGGGGTTTTTTCTGCCATTTGTGCTTAACAAGGGGCAAAACTATGGGATTCAATGACTTTAGCCCGATAGAGCAATGTATTTTAATTAAAGAGGTAGCTACCACAAATATGTGCCCGCTAGATAAGAATCAGGAGTTTGTTTTTTAAAGAAATACTGTTAGATCCTCTTGCCAACCTTTAAAACTGTGCAAACATCTAGCCTAGCATGTGTGCATGAAACAGCTTTAATGGAGTAATAATCTCTAGTTAATAATTAGATCTCCAGCAGCTTCTGTAATTCGTGGATGCTACTGTATTTAATGTCTTTGTGAGACTTCTTAAAGAGGAATATTTAGAATTTAAGTTTCGTGAAGGGAATCCTAGGCTGATTTAACACACCACAGGTTTAGCTTGTTATAAGCATGAAGAAGAAAAATTGATACATCAGGCTAACAGTGCTGGATTTGGAGATACAGGGACATGTCATAGGCTGTTGATTGTCAAACTATTGCTCAGAGATGCAATGTCCCAAGTGCTGAACTGTTTCAGTTTTCAGTCCGTGCCACTTGACTAATTTTAGCCAATGGAGCACTTCTCACGCAAGCGTACGCATCAGATTAATGGAGCTGTAGTTATGCAACATTGGTGTGCTAGAGTAAATAGCAGGCCTTCATTACGAGAGATGATGAACTTCAATTAGTCTGTGGGAACAGGGTACCTCCCCCCTCTGCAGCCTCGTTATGCTTTAATCATTCCTCCTTCTCTGTAAGAATTCGTTCATTCCTGTCCCAAAGTCCATATCCAAGATTTGATAAACACTGTAAATAACTGTTAAAAAGTGCTGCCATCTAGCTCTTCATGACGCACAGTTATATGCTAAGAACTCTAGGGGTGCAAAATCTGAAGAAAACAGAGCAAGGTCAGAATACAAACAGAAGCTGTCTTTCCCAACATACTATTATCCTAGCTGTTTGAAAGAGAAAGCCTATGTAAAGAGGATTATGTAGACTAATACCCTTCATTTGGGATGTCTTCTCTGAAACACTTCAGTTTTGATTCTTTAAATAGGCTGTTGGTTGAAAGATCCATTTTCTGTTTCAGAGCTTGGTGGCCGTGTTTGTAGAGCCAGCATTGCAGTGCGTGTTTTCTTCTGTATTGTTCTGTTAAACCAAACAACCAACCAAACAAGAACAAAAAAAACCCAACATGCACAAAAAAGCCCAAACAAACAAAAAAGCCTCACAACAACCCAAAACCCCACCCCAAACTTGAAGTTTGCAGCCCTTGTCAAGTTGCTGATGAATTATCAAAATGTCACAGCCATTCCGGTTTTGGCAGCAGTAGAAGTTTAGCCAGTGCTGATGCAGTGTTCTTTTCGAGCTCTCCTGCATTGTCAGCACTTTGAGGAACACCAGCTGAAGGCCTCTCCCCTTTTCAATCTTTGGCAAGTCCAAATAGAATAGAAGAGGAGATGTGTGAAAGTTCATAGTATCACAATCCAGCAGTTCATTGCACTGCTGGTTACTTTGCTTTTGAGCCTCAGGTGACATTTCCAGAATTGCACAGGAAGTTTTGAAGGTTTTCAGAGAAAACCTGCAGCCTGCTAACTGCACCATCCGATCCTTTCAATAAGGAAAAAAAAAAAAACCAAATCAGTAAATTTGGCCTTTATATAGCTGGAGTGAAGGTAGGGTGAGGGGATAACAGGGGAAAATTATTAGGGAAAACAAGTAGAATTAGTACAAGGTAAAGAAGAGAAAATTGGGGAATTTTGCATCTGTAAAGGTGCTTTTTGATAGAGTTCTGTTCCTTTGATCTTAGCTTCCATAATATGAAGCAGGTCAGTAAAAGGCTGAAGAGCAAATTAACATCTTTGAAAAGGGAACACTGATTATTTTTAAGTCTTCTGTAACTGTTGTTAGAAGGGGGCTTTAGGTTTTAGCATTTTGGACTGGTTTGAATGTGTTAAGTGATGGAATCAAGGTGTTCATTTAAAGATAAGAAATCATTGCGTATCTTTCTGTCGTGTGTATCTTGTAATGAAAAGAGAGATTATAGTTTTCTGTATCTAAAGAAGTGTATGCAGAGTTTCAGGAAATAAAACCCCTCCGTTTCTAAGAGTTTAGAGTGCTGCAGGTAATTAAAGCTTTAGATGGGAGATTTACTATGGAATATGTATTCTTTTGCTTTAGAAAGACCACTGTAGTAGGTCTTGTAGGCCTGGTAGTTAGGTAAGCAGCCTTCTGAAGTGAAACTTCACGAGATTAAGAAAAACCTGTTTTGAATTCAGTGCTAAACACCGTGTTCTGCTGTTCTGTAATATTTCTCTTGTTATAATCTACGAGCGTGCAAGTGCTTTTCTGTTCTCTGAGATGGTTGTTCATGCCAAGACCTTTTTAATCAAAACCAGTAGGGGATTATTTTAATTAATTATAAATCAGCAGCCAAGATTCATTGATGTTTTTGTTAAAGATTATCTTTATACTCTGGTTTCAAGACACTGAGTGTTCAGATTTAGCTTTGGAAGTTAGTTTTCTTCTTCGTGATAGCGTTAATCTTATGTATGAACTCCCAAAGGAGTTTGAGGCTGAAATTACGTTTGTAAAGAGAAATAGATATCCTGCAGAGGGTTTTGCAGGACCATGGATTTCTTCATTAACACTGAGTTCTTCTATCGGCTTGATTTAGGATTTTCAACATTGTGTATATAAAACCAAAGAGTAGTTTCTAGCATTAGAAGTCTAAACAAAACACAGTTTCTGGGTGTTTGACCTCTTAGTGCACATGTCAAAACCTTCCTGGTGTCACTGGGAGTCAAATACATGCACTAGCAGGCCAGTTTCCATTTGGGTGGTGAGAGGTTGGAAACAGATGTGGGCTGGTGTCATGCAGAGTTCGGGAGAGTCAAGCAAATCTCACGTGGAGTTGGACCTAGGCTCGTGGCCAGACTATAACTCATCTATCTAAAATGGGTGCAGCAGCCTGGAAATCTTGCTGTCTTTTTGAATGTGCAGGCTCGTAGGGTGTGCTGCCTGTGTCCCTTCTGGAATATGGGCTAGTGTGTTGTCTAAACCCTTCCTCTAGGGCTGTGGGGTGGTAGGAGGGGAGACATCTCCGTGCACAACCCAGCACAAACCTACCAGTGGGAAAGCAAGTAGGAAGGAGAGCTGCCTGGAATGCATACCACCATGGTAACATCAGCCACCAAAGTGGCTTGCTTGTTTCAGAGGTTCAAAAAAGCTTATGGTGACATAGCCAGTATATTTTAAAATGTTGAATTAACGCTTGTCACACATGAGGGACTGCTGTTGGAGGGGCACTGCTGAGAGTGCAAAGGCAGCACTAAATAAAATGTGCAATGTGCAGAAATAGCAGAGTAGCTTAGCTTCACAGGGGGCTGCTCTCAATGTGGACACTGGAAGTATTTATAGCTGCCCTTGGATCCAGGGGAGTTAAATAGTTCAGGTTTGGAGTAGGGGTTTCCAGTGACCTTTCAGATTAGATCTGGTGACGTTTAATATTACGAGCAAGTGCTAATTATATTGCTTACAGCTCTTTGGGCAAGCAGGAAGTGGTTTCCCATCCTCAGCCAGCCCAAACACATAGGGAACACTCCTCCTTCCTGGATTTAAGTTCCTAGGTGGCCTTGTCCTGGATGAAACATTTTCTTCACCTTTTGTCAGGTAGAATGATGATGAGTGTAAAGCAGCAGCTCGCAGCTGCCTGGCCTTCACCCCATCCCTGCATTGAGGGGAGGGAAAGTAGGGCAGCAGTTGACTTCTTTTGAATGTGCTGTCTCACAGCTCTGAGTGCCAGTGCAGTACCTGCAGCAGGTTCTGTGCCCTTGGCTGCCTTCTGGTGTGGAGTGCCTTCAGCCTCTCTGCTGACCGGGCTTAGAGACCTGTGTGCCCTTTCTCCTGGGGCAGAGGTGGAAAGCAGGAGGGGGCTGTCACCTCCCTTCACATCTCTCCGTAAATGCTGCTCACTGATGGTGCCTGACACTGTTATTTCTGCTTTGCTCTCTGCGTCACTAATAATTTTCTTCTGCTGCTGGTGGGAGGAGCTTGTATTTTGAGGAGTATTAGGCTGGATTGGGTTATTTTATAACTGGTTTCGGATTGCTGTGGAGAGAGGAGTTGCTTTTCATCTCTGGTCATTCCTCTTGCCAGGAACCCCTCCGTACCATCACGGGAGGGCCATGTGCCTGCAGCCCCTGCTCGTGCGGTCTCCTGGCATAGCAGGTGTTGTGTCCCTGCAGTGCCGGGGGCTCAGGGGGTCGAGACATCTCGAAGTAGCTTTTATGTAGATGTGCATAGCTGGTGGGAGCCTTGGGCTAAAACCTGCTGCTGGCACTGTGGTTCTCCAAGCTCAGCCTTGTTTTGCAATAGGCTGTGCCCTGAACATCTGCAGTGTTCTTGGGCTTTAAGGGTTAGCCTGCAGTGGGGGTCTCTAAGCTCCTTCTTGCATGAATTAATGTAGCTTTACCTTTGGCAGCAGCGAAGGGAACTGACAGAGGTCTTACATAGCATTTAAAATGTCAGCTGCCAGTCTAGAGCAGCTGCCAGCACTGGAGCTCTGGCAGGGGGAATGCTGTCACAGGGCAAACACGGGCAATGTGGACACAGCGTGAGTCAGGCTGGGCAGGGACTTGTGTACAGAGCATCCTGGTGTTGGTATAATGCCCTTTGAAACCTCCCAGCAAGTTGTCTTCTGTGTTGGTTGGGTCATATATAAGGAAATGCTACTAGCTTTTGACTGTTGTGTTTTGTATTCAGACCTGACTGTAAGTAGCCTGGCAGAGTGTGGGGTCTGTGATGATAAAAGTAATCCTGCAGAACTGGTAGTCTCTCTTCTGAGTGAAAGATTAAGACGAAGTACTAAGTATTGAGAGTCTTAGGAATGAATGTATTTTCTAAAATCAATGATTTTGCTTGGATGTATCTCAATTTTAAGGGTTTGGGTTTTTTGTAAATGCTTTTTTTTTTGTAAACTTTTTTTTTTTCTTGTAAATGTTTGGAACTCACGTGTTGGTTGGGCTGAATTAACATGGGAAAAGTAATGGAAAAAGTTCTGAACTACTGTCCTTCTTTGTGAGGAGATGCCTCTGGAAAGCAGATATCTTTCCTCAACTTTCTGGTTATAAGGCTTGGCTGAACAAATCTGAAATGTGTGCACATTTATGCTAACTTGAATCTCCCATTTGCTGTGAGTGCAGGAAGTAAATTTCTTTTCATCCTGTTCCTTCTTTGCAATGAACCATGCCAGCTATTGTAAGTTAGATGTGTACCCATTTGCCTATCACCTGGGACTTCACTCGGGCTTGTTAATTGGGCCTGTTAGGTTTAAGCATGTCTACCAGAGATGCCCAAAGAGCTAGAGACAAATTCCAGATCATTTGGATCCAGATCCCTTCATGAGACTTGGCTCTCAGCAGAGGGCTCCTTTACAGGGTGATGTTAAAGGGGGAGGGCTCGTTGGGGGTTTTTTGTTTGTCTGGTTAGTAATGTAGAGTGCACACATGGAATGCAGGGGTGCGTGCATTAGAAGGGTCTCAGTGCCAGATTCATAGACACAGTAGAAGGCTGGGTACTGTAGTATCTATACAGCCAAACTAGGTTTAAAACAATCTTCAGGTTCCTTTTGTACATTCCCCAACAGTAACAGCAAATTTATAGTGCCTCTTTTGAAAATTGAAAGGGCAACTTTCAGTAAACAGTTAATCAAAGCAAGAACTCCTATGTTAAAATGAATAAAAGAGTGTTCATGAAAAGGTGTTTTGAAGATGCTTTTGTGATTTAATTCTTGGAAATAAGAAATTCATGGCATAAGAAACAACTCTCAAACCTCACTGCTAGTTGGATTCTGGTTCTTTATCTGCTTAAACTCTGGTTTTACCATGAAGTGACTAGCTAATTATTATTATTATTTCTTTAGTTTGAGGAAGAGAAAAAGTGAAAGCAGTAAGAATTAAAGTGGGCAGGCTATTCTGTAAAATCTCCAATGGAAGGGAATATTTGGGGAATGTTCAGAGTAATTACTAGTGAATTGTGCTGCACTGGCTATTTCAAATCTATCATGTGACTGAGAATGATGCCAGTCAATGCACTTGGATTGCTTAATGGCTTTTTTCCTAGGCAATGTTATGTTGTAAAACAGCAGTTAGGTAAGTTGTTGTTGCTTCAAGCACAGAGTTAGTTCGGTACTAATCTGCAGGATGAAGAAATCTTGTTAAAACCGTAATACCCGCGGGACATTTACAGGGAGAACTGAAGAACTAGATGCAAAGTGGAAAAGAAACAATCCAGTGTTCCTTAGGCAGTACTCACTTCATCTGTATTAAGTCTTGAGCTGTGAGGAGTATCATTTTGAATACAGGGTTATGATGTTTGGCCCTGTTGTGCCCATGACTATTTGCTTGTGTACATTTCAGGAGTCTGTAACTGTCGTCATTAAATAAGTAAGGTTTTAATGTATTTGAGTGTTGCTGCAGCCTTAAAGCATGGAACCAGCTGAGATTTATAACTTTGACCTAGCCACTTAGATTTCATTAGCTGTTTTGCATTTTCTTCCATTTTTAAGGGAGGGGTGCTTTTCTTTTATTAACATTAGCTAGTACTATTTTGAAACATATTCTGTTGTAGCTGGAATATCTAAATTTAGAGGTTTGTACCAAGTATGCCAATCGTGAGGTGATTAGAGCTTGGATGAATGCTCTTATTTGGAACCCAGAGAAGGAAATCTCTGGTTTTTGAAACTGGTAGTAACTTGGACAAACTTTTCTACTGTAAACTAGAGGTATCTATAGATGAAAAGAAGCTAGATGGCAGGATCCTGTTGTGAAATGTTAACTGCAGCATGCTGACCTTGTCTTTCCTTGAATTTGTAATATGTCTTAATCTGGTTTAAAAAACCCACACAGTTTGAGATTTTTCTTAAGAGCACAATTAGCCCTGCTGCTATCACTCTCTACAAGGCTTGATGTGAGGAGATTAATATCTCTCCATGGATGCAGAGAGACTTTTATTTTAATAATATGCTCTAACAGCATATTAAGAATATTTCCTTATGCTAAGTGAACATAATATCATCAGAAAGCACGTGAAAAGAATATGGAAATGTCAGGTGTGACACACACAGCATGCCAAAGCTGTGTGTGAACATAAGGCTTTCCTAAGTGTGATGTAAGTCACGGCACACACAATTTTGCAAGTTATTGTATTAGATTCAAGACTTTTTCTCTTTTCCTAAACTTTCCCAGTTAAACCCAAAAGAAGGAATTAAACTCGATTATTTTATGTCAATTTGAAGCTTAGCTTGATGATAGAGAGCCCTCCAGAAAAGGACATATCAAAGTGAAAGGCAAATCCAAAAAGTCTGAAGAAGAATGGGAGACAAAGGGGGAATAAAATTAAATCTAATCTCTATAAAATAAGAGAACCTGGATGCATGGGTAAGTGTGACACTGATCATAAAAGAAAGAAACATCTCTGAAAGAACAAGCGTGATACAGTCCAGCTGCTGCTATTATTATTATTATTAATATTAATTTTCCCCCTGTAGCCAACGAGATTCTGGGATGAACCAAAACACTTCTCTGTGGACCTTTATAGGAAAGAAGGCAATAGGAATAAAGCTGCTTCCTGGTACTGCAGTAGATAATGATAATTAAGAAAGCTTTTGATAAGAAAATCTATTATATTATAGAAGTGTTAACACTTTAAATAGACCAAAACCACCCCTGCCTCCTTTATCACAGCAGTCCCTTGGTGCTGAGAAGATGTGCTGAGTCACAAAGGCAGCTCGAGGTGACGGGCACCTTGCAAACAGGAGGTTCATGATTCTGCTGTGAGCTGTTTTGGTGGTGGAATCAGAGCGAGGTTTGAGAAGAGCAAGAAATTGCATAAGGACATCTCCGTTGTTTGTTTACTGGGAGCCAGTGCTGCTGGAATAAACAGCTGTACTGGCAGTATAGTGTCTCTTTTGTTGTCTAATCTACCAGCACTGGAGATGAAAACTTAAAAGCTTGTGCCTTGAATTCAGTGAAGGAAGCCCAAGGGATAAGGGAGCTTGTCATGTGACTTGGAAAACTGAGGCAATATGCAGTAGTTTTGATCACAGGCAATGGCTTCTTAAATCTAGAAGTTGTTTTTGCCAGATGTCACATTGTAAACAACATTTTTAGTACACAAACATGGAAGCTGAAACCTGTGTCTCACCCTGCCTTCCCCCAAACCACTTCCCACCTCTCCTCCCCTATGCTGTAGAGCTGTTTTACAGTTTCTCGGGGCTCTGTGGGCAGAGAAAACTGCAATGAGGAGTCAGGTTTCTCACTGCAGCATGACAGCAAGATGAGGAAGAAATTGAATGAGAATGCAATGCAGACACCTTTCTCTGCTCTACAACCTTACCCACCTCTTCAAGTAGGGAAATAGCAGCAGACTGACTCAAACAGCGACCAGACTTTGGTTTGCCTTGCAGAATTAGAACAAGTGATGAGAATACAGGGGTGCTTTCCTCAATAGAAGCTGCTGGTGATGGTTTCACATTTTTGTAAGCATATATAAACAATTTGGATCCACTAAACATCCTCCTGCAGGTGTTTTCACAGGAAAGGGAAAATTGTGATTTCACCAAGTCACAGATACTTAATGAAGTCAACTGTGTTCAAAGACTGCTTAATTAATCTTGTTTCTTTACAGTGAAAGGTAATTCAGATGCTGAGTTTTCTAGAACACCATGCATGAACCCAGTGCCAGGAAACAAGGGGGGTGGGAAACACCAGGAATCTAATAAGACTAAACCATCCTTGTTGTTCTAGTGCTGAGCAAACTAAAAGGAATGTATTTACATGGATTCACTGGAGGTTATTAGAGCTGACTTACTATTTCAGTATAGTACAATGTAATGAGTGGGTTGGAAACAAGTATGCACTTATATTGAAATCATTCCACCTCTGGCAGAGATAAAGAATGCTTGATGTATCTCCATGAGGTCTCTATTCTTCCCAAGCCTTCTGCACAAGAGTGTCCAGAGACCTCTGTGCTCCATTCTACGTCATCAGCCAGTTAAGATGTGTTACAAGATTGTCCCTTTTTGTAATTTCTAGAGATGGTAATAGTTTAATTAGGTTCTTAGCTGAATAACTGAAGTTCAGTGACCATGTTTCGATATTGGTGATTTGGCTTTGGTTTTGGGAAAGGGGAGGAAGAGAGGCAGGAAGTTGAACTGGATGAGACTTTGTTGGATTTAGGTTTAGCAAATTTTAAAGGAATATAAAGTATAAGAATGAAGTGCTGTGTGTTCTTGCTGTTTTTTAAAATAATTGAACATTAGTCCAAAAATAACAAAGGTACTATGAAAGCATTTTACTTATCTTTTATTTTTTGTGTCAAATTACTTACTTTTTCATCATGAGAATTTATACTAGCTTTTGATTTAAACATTGCAGCAGTTTAAATAAAGCTCTTACTCGTCTGTTTTCTACAGAGCTCTATATTAATTTGAAATTCAGTATTTCCTTTCTAGGCAGGGAACACGATGCTTCTCCTACATCTAGCAATCTGCACCCATGTATTTTGGTTTTTTAATCTTCAGATGTAACCTTCTTAAATACTTAAGGTATAGGTCCAACAGAAGAATGGTAAGTTGCTCTCCTGTTAACTTTGCACTCTCTCTTTTCTAGGTCTTAGTGAAATACTCGAGGTGCTTTACTTTTCATAGTCTCAAGACCTTGTTTTCTTGTCTGACTTACTACTGGTTTTGCAAGTGCAAATTTCAAGAAAGGATAAGGTATTAAATGCATTTTGTTCAATTTGTAAAATGCAGTAGCTGCAGATTCCTATTTATATAGAACTGTCCTATTTATTTTATTCCTATTTATAGAGAACCATCAGGTTCGGTGTTGCTGCTGAAAGGGGAATCATGTGCTTTCCCACATGATAAGAATAGATGGAAAGGCAACATAAGGATCTAGGGAACAGAGCAATGAGACAGTGGAGTTTCATAGCTCTGCTTTTGTGATCTCCATCAGGTTTATTATTTAAAATGGGGTAAGAGTACCTGAAGCACAAGGCTGTACTGAAAGTGGTTAACATCCTTCATTGACAACAATGGGACTTGGGAAGAAGTTGAGCATAAACAGATTTGTTTAAATACTGATGGCAGGAGTGTTCCTAATTAAACAGGGAAGGTAAAGGTAACATGCAGGAAATAGAGAACACAAGTGGTCGGCCTAGGTGTCAAAAATATAAGTTCTATTTTTTTTTTTTCTTCTTAACTTTGTACTTTCTTGTAATGTATGCCTCTTTTCTTAAATCTCAATTCTGGCAAATAATGTTCTTTTTATCAGTGATATTGGTTGTGTGTAGCATTAGCAATTGTGGACATGCTCAAGGGGTCTGTAAGAAAAGACCTCTTAAAAAACCTCAGATTAGGTAAGTAGTCATTCTCTACTTGATGTTTACAATGAATTAAACTATACCTGCCAAATGAAATACTTAGTATTTTAACAGTTCTTTGAGGGAGGACCAATGAACCATAGCCTGAATAGATCAGGATTCTTAGCTTTTTGTTCAGGAAATAATTTCTTTTCAGAAATCCTAATGGAAATTCTTCTTAGAATTCTGCATTCCTCACCATACTCTTCTCAATGGCTAAAAATAGTTTGAAGATGCACAATACATCAGATAAGAGATGTATGGAAAATTCTTACTACAGTATTCTCAAAATGCACTCTCTGAATCTGTTGGGAATAATGTGCATCATAGTCAGTCGTGGTTTTGGATGGGCAAGGAGCTATATCTTTAACTACATGGATATTTTAAATTGCTGAATTATGGTGCTGAAAAATGCTTAGAAACATTCTGTTGCTAACCAGTTTTGTGGAGAACGTTCATTCTGTTTCAGAAAGGGTTTTTTTTAATTTTTTCTGGTAATGAAGAAGTCCAGTTAGAATAAAAGCCAGGCAGTTAAAATCTGTATAACCGCAATGGATCCTGAGACAGATGAGAATTGCTCCGCACTGCAGGAGTGCTGGATATTGGGCTGAACTCGGTCTCTAGGTGCTTTTGTGGATCTCCCCAATGACCATACAGCCATAACTGACACTCCAGAAGAAGAAGAGGCTATTATCTGTGCATCCCTTTGCAGAGGGAGGAGAAATACAGCACCTTCTAATCTCTCCTTAAACATGATTTGGTTTAGACAGTGGTTTCAGATTGAACAAATAACAAAGTACAGAGTTTAGAGACACCAGACACCTTAAGTATATTGAATAAAAAGCCATTAGGGGGCATTGGTGTAGTGAACAGAAGGCAGTGTGTTTTGCAGAGAAGCAAACAGACTATGTCTCTTCATTCAGCATACTTCAAGTAATTACTGAGAGCTGATCCAGCTGCTAATTCAAACAACAAAAACATTTTCTAATTATATACAGACAAGTTTCTGGTTTAGTTTCCAAGTGAAGAACTTGTCTTTGGGAAGCCTAGTGTAGAATTTTCTTCCTCTGCTTGTCCTGTCTGCTGCAGTGCCTTTACTTCAGAGGAAACACTTTACAGTTGTGTACATAGCCACGTTACTCAAATGTGCATGGCAAGATGGTATTTATTTTGTACTGGTTTTCAAAGGACTAAATGAAGACCCAGAGCTGTAATGGACAGTGACAGAGCAAGAATAAAATCCATTCTGCAGCAGTGATGGAGACTATGAAAAGTAAAGCACCTTGGGTATTTTACTAAGACTCGTACACAGTCCTCCATTTACTAGTGAGTTGCTCCAACTGAAAAGTTATAGCTGCAAGAAATTATTTTACTAAGTGCTTGTAGTATCTTAATACAAATGTACATATTGGGAGAGAGGAGAGGGTACTGTCTATAGCTGCGGCTGTAAACTCATATAGCAGAAACCTGGTTCTGATGTGAAGGCTTTGCAGGAAGACATGGATTTTGTGACCAGGAAGAGCAGGTGATTTCTTTAATTTGTTGTTCTAGCAGGAAATCTTTAGCTGTGCTAATAAAATTAACTTCAGGAGATTTCCAGTATTCCCAGGTCTAAGTTAAATGTGCATGTAGACTCTATGGCACATAGTCATTGTAATAGTGTGAGTTCTCTTCCTACTTTCATTTAGATAAAATGAAACATTTTAAAATTTCTTTTTCTGCATTATACATTTTAAACATGGAAATAGAAGATAGAAATATTCCATTCACAAAGATGAAGTCAAAATATTTTGATCTTATTTGAGGAAGTTACTTGTTTACAGAACAGATTCCTGCTGATGGTAACACCCATTGAAGTGACAATTGCAGCTATAAAAACTGTTAGAAAATTTTACTCTGCATTTAATAGCAGTTGGTGTTTCTTTAGCCCATGTGATTAAATTCACTGCAGCTGTAGGTGGTCATAGTTCTTGTCCTGAAATCTCTTTGTGTGCTCTAGAATTAGAAGATAATTAGAGAAAGAATATAGAGAATTAGAGAAAGGTAAAACATTGTATTTGAATTAGAGACAGGGTATAGAGGAAGGGCGTTAGAAGACAGTCCTGACTTCCTGATGTGAAAACACAAGTGAAAACACCTCTCTGTATACAGAGGCCTGCTATTTGGTCAATGACTTAAGAAAATACTGCATTCCCCTAAACTGCTCTCTGTCCCTTCATCCCTCATGGCAACGATGGATGGATGTAACTCTGAGAACAGAGTTAGATAGCTGACCTTGCAAAACCAGGGGCTTTTAATTGCTTGGGTTTTCCAATCTGGCAATACAAGATAACTGCTGCATAGTGAAAGCTGAGAGAAAGGAAGTGGAATTCTCTCTGTAGTTCCTCTGCTTTAATTTTCCCCTGAAATGCAAGTTCACTTAGTGTTAAATTTGACACTGCACTGTTGAATGTTCTGCTTGACGCTGAAGAATTCTTAGTTCTTGGACAGTATTGCTTATCATCTCCACTATGTTTTCAGACAAAGACCTATTTATATCCAGTTCACATTCCTTTCGATTCCCTACCACTGTGTCTCATAAACCCCTAATCACTTAGGATAAATCTAGAAAACTAAACCTTGGGTTTCAGCATTTCCCTCGCAAGATGGCAGCATTGCTTCAAGCAATAAAATTACCTTCATCACTCAGGGTGCCTTGAAATTGTTACTGTTTCCTTCTTATCCATTATATGAGAGCAACTCTGACAGATGTGTTCATTTTTGTTATCTGAATGTATGTATCAACATCAGTCATGGGACTGGATGAGTTTCCTTCATTTGCTGCTACGCTTGCGATGAAAATAAGTTACCAGGACTGTAACTAGTTCTGAGAGTTGTATTGAAACTACATCATTATTTTGATTCTTTATCATTATTATAGTGACTCTAGGTAATACTGTAGCTGCATTTCTGAGACTTCAGCTGCAAACCTGGACTTTGTTTCATTTGCATTAAGCAGAAATACCTTACAGGGATTTTAATTTCAGATTCATATATAGTTCTCTTTCTGTCCTCTGAGTGTTTTTATTCTTTTAGGGCTTAATCTTACTCCTGTGAAGTCAACGGCTGAGTCAGAATTTCAGGGTAACTCCTGAAAAGAGAGAGGAACAGTAAATAAGAAAGGTGAATAAAGTAATTTCTGGGGTTTTTTTGTTCCCTATATAAATAATCAAGAATGATGAAAGAGCTGTTTTTTGAACCATTAGAAGCATGGACCTTCAGTGACCTCTGGGCAATCCCATTACTTGATTTCAGGGCAACACTGATTAACTTCTAAAGGCATTAGATGAAGTTTATTTCTGAATCTAAAAGCAGGTCTACCGATTTGGCCTTACCCATAAAGAATAAAAAGCTTATATAAAAATACATGAATCCTGTGCTTTCTTGGATGCAGTTGAGTCTCCCGAGAATTTAGATACATATTTTTTTCTTTTCATTATCATTTTGCCTGTGATTCTGATTTTATAGCAAGAGTTGTAAGCTGAGGAGTAATATTTTCTAGCTCATGAAGCCGTTTTATAACTCTATTCAAATATTCCACGTGGCACAAATGCTAATAACACCATTTTCATCATTAAATCAGGAAAACATTTTCCGTGATTGCCTGGAGAAATGTCTCTGTTATACTTAAAGTACTGAAGTAAGTATTCTTTGCTAGCCTGAGTAGCAATGGTTCTTATTTCAAGGAAATACTGGGTGGTATGTTGTAGCACTTTATGAAAAAAAAGTGTTTAAAGTCTTGTATTTCCATTTTCTTAAAGATTTTATGCAAAGCATGAAAAAAAAAACAAACTTGCCTTTCTTTTAATTTCTCAAAAACCAACATGCTAAGATGTGGTTTCACTGAGAGATGGTCACTTACTTTGCACTTCTTGGACTAAGGCAGGTTTAGTCTGCAAGTATAACTTTCCACTAACAGCCCAAGTCATTCAACTTCAAGTGTAGAGATCCTAAAATTCCTGTCATTATACTTTCCCAAAATGGAATGTATGAGTTGAGTATTTAGTTTCTTCTTTAATATACCTGGAGATTTGTATTGGTGCACTTCTGCTAATCTTCAGCAATTCACAGTGCAGCCTCCCAAACACTAATTTACCCTTGGCATGATTCACTTATGTGGCTTTGAACACATTTTCTAGAACTGCTAAAGGAAGAAAGCCACGGATGTAAATGATACTAAGAGAACAACGTCAGGCCTTTGTGTGGTAATGAACACTGAATTCTGCTCTTTCCTTCCTATCCCAGCATAGAGACTAAGCAAGTAGATGAAGTGTACATGATGGTATCTTCATTTCTAGAGGCTGATGTCTCCACTTTAACACATCTTCTGGGCTGTTTTCAAAACTGAACTGGAACATGTGGATAGCAATGTGTGAGAGCTTCAGAAAGGCAGGCTGAAACACTGCCAGTTGTTTTGCCTTTTGCAGGTCAGCACACCTCCATCGTTCCAACTCTCTTTGGTTAAAAAGGAGAGTGAACATGAATCTAACCTCCTGGTCACAAGTCTGTGATATTCTCTATGAGCACTCTGCTGCTTGCCTCCTCACTCATCCTGGCAGGAGAACAAGTCTGGCTTTATCTGCTTTCAAAGGAAATGGAAAGACAGTCTGCTTTAAAGAGGAAGACAATCCAAGGGATAGCCTGTAGCAGAAAGTTTGAGACATTGTTTAAGGAAACTAAATAATTGAGATTATTGATGATGAAATGCAATATTGATCCCATTTGAATCTAACGCACACCATTAAAAGCCAGAAGCTATTTTTTTAGTAGACTGTATGAAATGAATTATTCCTCTTAGTGGATGAGAATTCTTTTTATGAATGGGTCTCACTGGTTTAATCAGCAGTGACCATGTGTGTGGTCCTTTATTCTGGAAGTATTGATGTAATTTTTAGTCAAGTTTTTTGTTTTTTTTTTTTAGAAAGCCTTTAAAATGTGTTTGTATTTTACTGTTTTTCAGGGCTATTTAGAAGACCAGTCAAAAGACACTGGTGAATGAGATACTCTTAACCTTTGTAGTGGCACTCGTAGGACAGATACTAAACTAGCTTTTATCACATGTTAATTCCATAAGCATTTTGTGTCCACCTGACCCACAGATAGAAGATTTAATTTTTAAGGACTGGAAAAGCAGTACTTCTCACCCATGCTTAATACAAAGCACAGAAAGAGAGATGAGAGAAGTTATTCCCTCAACGTATGCAGAGAACATAATAGAAAAGCATGTAACAAAGCTGATATATGTTTCAAATGATATAATGAAATGCTGGAATTTGGTTTTATTCTCATTTTTAGTGTGGCTTATTAATTTGCAGGTCTAGAACCACATTAATCCAAGTTCATGTTATGATCCATATATGCAGTTTTCATAGGATGGCTTTGCAGTTGTTTGCCACTCTTGAAAGCTGTGATGATTGACTAAAAATTATCAGAAGTAACGTACAAAGAGCTAGGAGCATGAAAGAATTTGCAAAGGTGCAAAGAATATGACCAGGTTTCCAAAATCTGTTTCTCACTGAGAAACACTGAAATGCACTGCTTCAAATTCCCATCCTGTTTTACTCTCCATGCTTTAAGAGTTTATGTTGGTGTTACACAGATAGGCAGAGATGAACATTGATTTTTGATTGTTTCATATCCTGATAAAGGTGCACCATTAGAAAATAGATTCTTCAAAACACACATAATGTTGTATTGTTTGTTCAGATGCTTTTCAGTTTCTGAGTACTGCTCAAAATCTTTGGATGCGTCTGCATTTAGCTTCTGTTTTACTGCAAATAAGATCTATCGAAGCCCCAAACTTTTAACTGAAGCTTCTGACAATGATATAATGCAAATATGTCAAAAGCAAACTTACTCTGAAATGGGTACGTAAAAATATGTCCAGAATGTCATTAATACTTTTGCTCAACAACAAAATTAGAGAAGCACGTTACATTGTGAATAACAATGCTCCCAACTAATAAGGATTTCTTAGTACTAGTCTTTGGGCCACATTCTGCTTGCTTTCTACTAATTAATCTAACTTAATCACATAAAAAAGGATAATTCTAACTCAAGAGAGTTAGTAAAATTTAGTGAATTGTCCAAGCAAAGGGCTCAATATTATCTATGCCATAGGCTACTTCAAACCCCATTTTTCAGATACAACACAAGATTGTTTCAGCAGAGGAAAGCAGGGCAAAATGCTCTCAGTAATAGTTTGGCGTGTTTATTTCAGAAGAACATGCATAAAATAAATTCTCTTTATTAAGTCCTCAGATCTTTGGGCTGTTTATTCGGGAAAATTCAAAACAAATTAAACAAAACAGAAGTTTGGAGGCTGTGGAAGAGCTTTTCAGGATATATGAGCTGTTACTTGGTACAGCAGCATTAAGCCTTCCTAACAGACTAACTTATTTATGGTACATACCTTTCTGTATCGGAGCCATAAAATAGACATCAGTTTAAAGTTACAAATTATATATTAAAATTATATGTCCTACAAATGTCTATAAAGTATATACTTATAGTTTGTCACACTTGACAGGTAAAAGATTATAGATGGACGCATTCAGTTGCATGGTTGAAGAAGATGTATGAAAGAGGAGGAGAAACAGATTAACCATGAATAACAGTAAACTGGGAGATACTGGAGAAGAAGCTGAAGGGTCTTAGAATAAAAAAGAGGGTAAATTAATTCATAAAGGAGTTTGCGGATAAAAATGAACCCAAGTGAAAGGTGGAATGAAGGCAGAAGTGTCTGCATGAATCATGAGTAATGGAGTGAACAGAATGTATGGGAGTATGGGATTGGAAAAAGGTTGGGCTTTTTTGAGGATGTTAGGAAGCTTTCAGGAATCAGGGCAGAGGTGTAAGGAAACAGGAAGGTTTAGGAAGCTTTCAGTCTTTATAATGTAAACTTACTGAAGAAGTCTTAACATCCCAGAATCTCTATAGGCCACCTGTACAATCCCAGCAGGTTGTTTTGCTCCGTTTCCATGCTGGCCTACGTGGAAACAAGGTATTAAGGAATCACGGGAGGGTTCTCAGCAGATTTGGAGCAGGAATGGAAGTTGTACATTTGAATGCAGTGGTTTAATTGTTTATGCCTGGGCTGTAGCAGAAATCCTGGTTTATAGAAGTACCTGTCACTGACAGATGCTTGCGATAAATTCTCCTGCAGGTGACAAAATTGAGATAAAACATCTGACAGTATCTGAACACTTCCGTTGAAGTAGGCTGAAAAAAGAATGTGCCTTACAGTGTTCTAGGGACAGTTGTTTCTTTGTTTCTTTCTCAAATCCCTGAAATGAGAGTTGAAAAGCAGAAATTACTTGGGAGTATTCACCCCAGAAGTGATCAGCAGAAGGAGCAGTCAGAAGAGAAAAGGATATTTGTTTCTTGCACCAAGTATGGGAGGCTGTATTAGTTAAGTTTCCACCCTTATCCGCAGCAAGCTTGAGCGGACAGATGTTTTTGAAAGTGAATGGCAAAATTACAGCTCTTTAGGGAGAGAGGGTAGGAGAAGTAGGGGCTGGAGGAGCAGTCAGGAATAGAAGAAATAGGGTAGCAAAGTGGTGCATAATCTGGTAAGGAATGCTGAGTTGGAAAACATGGGTAAGAGGCGAGAGGATGGGAATGGGAATCAGAAAATTCTTGGAAATGGAAAGAAGAGAAAAAAGGATGTCCTGGATTGGTGAATGTGAATGAAAAGGAACTGTAGGCAATTAAGGCACAGAAGGGAGAGAATACGCGAAGATCCTATAATTATTCTATGTGAGAATCAACAGTGCTGTGCTCTGCACGATCCCCAAAAGGACTGTCACAGTGCACACTCTTATGTCTCATGAAAATCCCTACTGTCTGCTCAAAGGAAAACCTGTTAGGGTTTCACATTGTGAAGACTTTTCCCTGCCTAAAGTAGAAGAGCCCAGATAAATCCAGAAGGTCCATGGATTAAGAGAAGCACCTATAACAATGTATGATCAGACATTTCCAGGCTGCATACTTTCCTGTGTACATTTGGAGGTACCACTCCTGCTTCTGGCATCTTCCCCTGCTGGGTTTTGATTCCAGAGAATCCATTCCTGTAGCATAGCTGTAGGATGGACCCTGGTTTTCCCCAGAACTAATCTCAGGTTAGTTATGGCTAACTCTTCTTGTCTGCTATCCCAGCTCCTGTCCTTTGGGATTCCCCTGCTGATACTTGTGTCCTAAATGCCCGACCACATGGCTGTGTGCACTCAGAAATGGAGCCTGGCCCAGGCTGCCCAGAGAGGCTGTGGAGTCTCCTTCTCTGGAGACTTTCCAGCCCCACCTGGATCTGTTCCTGTGTGGGCTGCCCTGGGTGACCCTGCTCTGGGAGGAGAGTTGGACTCTGTGATCCCCAGAGGTCTCTTCCAACCCCCACCATTCTGTGATCCTGTGAAAGAAGTTGGGTTTAGAGCAGAGGAGGGGAGCTAGTGTAGAGAGCAACAGCTCTGACGCAAGCTGAGCACAACTTTGTGTTTCAGTGTTTCGATTTGCACTAGCATATTTAACTATGCTGATGTTATTAAAGTTATTAGAACTAAAACAAGATGTAGGCTTTGAAAACTTCTCTGCAAGATACAGAGCTGTGCCACATACGCAGGAAAAGCTTTTGTAATTCAGGTCTCAAAGGAGGGAGAAACAGAGCGTGTACAACTGATGCATATTGATGTGTGACCTTGATACTCCCATTGCCAACAACGAAAGTTTGCAGGCAGCACATTTTGTGTACAATATTTGAAGTAAGATTTGAAGAACGGTCAGTTGAGTAACAGAAACCTTGACTGTATTGTAATAAAACCAAACACTAACACTTGCTGTGAGTCTAAAGCCTTTAATTGTGGGATTTCTGACAGATAAAAACTCCCCAAACCATCCGGTATCTGAAATAAATCAGTAAAATAGCACAGAGTAACTGGTGAGACACTGGCACAGGTTGCCCAGAGGTGGTGGAAGCCCCATCCCTGGAAGTGTTTAAGCCCAGGCTGGATGGAGCTGTGAGCAACCTGCTCTAGTGGGAGGTGTCCCTGCCCATGGCAGGGGGGTTGGAACTGGATGATCTTTAAGGTCCCTTCAGCCCTGACCATTCTATGATTCTATGAATGCTATACCTTTCATTTACAAATGGACTTGACATTTTTAAGAGATGTTGCTCAAGAGTATTATGTGTATAATACAGTATAGGTTTGTAGCTACCTATGTAATTTGCTAGTCCCTTTCTAGGAAATGAATTGGCATAAGAATACTGTAGCACCTTTGTGATTTCTTTTGAATGAGTTCCATGGAGTGGTGAAAGATAGGTATGGTATTGGCCAGAGGAAACCTCCAATACGTCATGCACTGGTGTTTGTGTATAATAACATGAAATTCTGTCTTAATGCTGACATAGAGAGTTCAGATTTACTATCAGGGTCCTGACTTAAGACACCTGATGTTTATATTGAATACAAAGTGGATTTTGTTTAACCATTTCATGTTTCTGGACACACAGTTTCCATGTGTTTTCCATGTGTTTTCCATGTGTTTTCCATGTTACTCGTTCAGCTTTGAAATGTGCTGCTCAGTGGCGCTGAAGAGCGTTGCTCTGATTTGTTCTGTTTGCTGGGGAGGACATGTATCTTCTAATGGACCAGCCAGAGATTCAACGTTGGAACAGAAAATAAGATTAGTTCTTTCTAATTTGTGTCAAAAGGAATAACAACTTTGCAGGCTGCATTCTGCCTTTGTGGCAAATCTTGTCTTTAACTATAGTCGAATAGCATGGCATTTAAGGATTTGCAATGAACAGTGAAGGTGCTCTGAAAGAAATGCTCTGTGGATTATAGAAAGAGTTGAGATTCTTAACTGTGGAGACAGTAGCTTACCAAAGATCGTGTGCCTAGTTCTGGTTTGGTTCAGCCCAGCTGCAGATGGGAGACTATCAGATATATTGTTTGAATGGGCTATAAAACCAGAGCCGTGACAAGTCTGAGCACTGCGATGATTCCAGTGAGCTCACTGAAACAACCCATTTGTGGCAGGAAGAAAAGAAGATAGGATTTGGGATCTGCACTGAGAACCTAATTTTCTGTCTCTTTAGGGAACAGGAAATGAGAAGCTCCATTACAACTCAGGCTAAAGCTAACATGAAACAATGAGAATGAAAGGCTAAGGTAAAACTGCCATGGCTTCAGAGGAAGGAATCAGGCTGGCAGATGTGTCAGGTTGGCTTGGTAGAAAAAAGATGATAGGAAAGTTCGGTTTCATTTTGGATTCAGTCAGTGTTTGGGAAAGGCAGTGAGGTCCTTGCAGGGGGGAGTTTTCTTTAGCTCTCTTACCCATGTTTTCTATAACATCTTTCTGAGGTCTTCCTTTAAAGTGTTGTTCCAGCTAACACTTACAACCCTGGCACCTACTGTTTGGAAGCCATGTGTGAAATGTGGATAGTAATGGAATGCCTCTTGTAAATTTAAAATACAATGATAATTAAGTTTATAGATTTCCAATATTCTGAGCTATTGAATGTTCTTAAACTAATCCATTAGTAAGGATGAAGGAACTGTGATTCTGTGATCCATGCAATATTTTCACTGCCAATGCAGCTCTGGTACTGAATCTACATCCAGAACTGAAGTTATGAAATTAACTTCAAAGCAGAGGAAAAGGCTAAGGGACGTAGAATTTAAAAATGGATCTTGATGCATTCACAGGAGGAGTTACATGACTGGCTAAGGTGTTCTTGAATATTTTAAATGGATTAGGAAGAGTTGTTAAACCGGGTGTCTTCTGTTTTTAATCAATTATCTATTAGTTGAGGATTGTCACTAATTCCCTGAAGGATCTAAGAAGGATTCTTTCCCCTGTCTCTCCTGCATGCATTCTTGTTTTTTCATAATTACAGTTGTTGTTTCTGGATTTTATCTTTGCTGGCAACTAAAGACGGGAGCCTGAACTCACTCTACTCTCATTCCTATGGGAAATTTTCAGGATCTTATTTATGTTTTGGCAATGCCATCTAGCTTGCAGTTGCCAGGTTTGAAAGGAGGAAGGAATTCACTTCTCCCCACACCCTCTCATCCTTGTTTACATTGGACGGGGCTGTGGATTTTTATTTTTCTGTGCTCTTCCATTTTATGGAGTAAAGTTCATTTCCTGGGCTTCGTTCTACCGCTTCACTCTAACTCCTTGACAGTGCAAGACCTATAGTGCTGCTAAATACACTTGCTCTTTATTTCTGTCTGATTTTTTTAATCTAAAAGATGAAAAAAAGATACTAAAGATACACATTACAGGCTGTGAGTGGTTTTCAGATGCTGTGTATGTACATGTCTGAGCAGCATGTAGTAAACATCCTAGGTACGTTTAGGACTCAGGCGAAACAACACGGTGATCAGGGTAACTTGGCCCCTCTGCTGCTCAGAGAGGTCTCTGCCACAGTCATATAAGCAGCAAAATCAATATTGTGCTTTAATCTTGAATTTTTTCTTTGAGAAATCTGTCATTCTGGACTGGTTCTTTGCTATGCAATACTGTAGGCTGTAGACCTTTAATCTGATTGATAGGATTGCACCAGTAATAGAATTGAACTGTTTGAAATCGTATTTCTCAGCAAAGCAACTAGAGTTCCAGGGAGGAAATATAGGAGGGCCAGCAATCTTAAACCTATTACCCAAAAGGCTTTCAAAATCTAATAATCCTAACACATTTTTTTACTTTTCAAGATTATCAAAGCACTCCTAGCTTTTCAAATACCTTTCTGTGTGATTTAGAAAGCAAAGACTAATATGCAAATGTGATGGCTTTGAGCTAATTGAATATGAATTACTTTCTGAACACCAAGGACATTGGATGTTCGATAAGTGATAAAAAAATAGCTCATTAGTTAAAACTAATGAAAACTTGATGAATTGCTTGGTCATATGGATTTCTTAATGGTCTCTGGCAGTATGGAGTTAATGTTTGAGCTGTAAGGTAGTATCGGTGCTGGGCAGGAGGCTACAGAACACTCTGATAGGACAATGCCAGCTCTGCCAGTGTTGCTGCATTCAAGCACAGTGCAATTAGGCAGAGGTGGGGGAAACAACTACTTTTTTGTGCTATTTTTTCATCAGTTCTATTTGTATTTTTCTGCTCTGCATTAATTCTCTTATAAAAGTCATAAACCATACGATCTGTTCAACGTAACGGGCAGATGTGCTGCTTCAGGGTGCGTGCTGAGGCAGTGGAGGGTAGAGACCACCTCTGTCATACAGCTCTGCACAGGGCACAAAGGTGGGTTTATTCTTGCATGACATGAAATCCTACCTGTGCTCTGGCTTCCTGCAGCCACCGTGTGCTATCTGGAGGCTGAGAGCCTGTCATGCAGCACTAAAAATGTCTCAGTTCTAAAACCCAAATGAGAGAGTGAGGCTCAGCTGATCACCAGCAAATATGAGCCTGGTGCTTAGTAAAATGGGGTCTCTGTGATGCTCCTTCACTACAAACAATAAACATTGATACAGTTCCATATATTTGCAAAGAGAAAATGATTACAGCACACATCTTTTAGGTGAGTCAAGCGAAGGGAAGAAAGGGAACTTCTTCAAGGTAAGAAAGGAGCTAGGGATGCTCGGGGCCTGGGGAACAGATGGTCAGCCAGAAGGGAATTGCCTGTTTCTGTAAGAAGCAGTAGCACAGACTAACAGCTGCAAAGACAGAGGTTTAGGGGAAAATTCTCGGGCCTTGTGTGAGTGCACAGTCATATGTGGTGTGAGCAGAGACAGCGGAAGCCAGCCTGAGGAATACCTGCTGAAATCGTGGAAGGGCAAAGCAGAACTGCAGTCCTGCTGCCTGGGAGCAGGGAGCCCACATGAGCATGAGCATGGGAGGTGAGCCTTGCTTTCTGCAGTCTGGTCAGAAGAGATGGATTAGGGGCAGGACAGAGTCAAACATTCTCAGCCATTTCTTTCCCTGGCAAACCAGAGAAGTTGTTTTCTTTGGTTTACCCACAGAAACCCCACACCTGAGCGTTAGCAGATACATTGCTTTCAACACACTGAGCTAGAATCACTACAGTACATCTTGAAAGCACAACTTTCAGAAGTATAGAATCTGTGCAGAGATGCAGAAAAGGACGCAATTCTTAAACCCCTTTTATTGCTTTCAGCTTTGGTGATGTGACATTAGAAAGACAGGTGGTATCCTAGAAATCCCAAAGTCAGTATGGACTGAGAGCAAGATGGCTCATCAGAGAAAATGTGTAGCAGATGCTTAATGTGTACTATTATGTGACACAGACATTTTTCTTGGTATTTCAAAATATATGAATAAAATAACATATGCTGAACTGGGTAAGAATCCAGTGCTCGTGCTATACATCTGTCCTTGCTGAAGGATAGCCTTTATCTCACGGAATTACAGTTGCACAACAATAGAGCTGGGTACTAATGGGATGAGTTGGTCATAAATCCAGAAGTGACACTGAGGCTATTACAATGTTGAGGATGTCTCGTGTAAGTCTCCCTGCTGCATGTTGTGGTCACCATCTGGACGGAAGGCAACTGATGCAGATCAGCTTTTGTGGGAGTAAGAGCCTGATCTGTGTAGGGGTCACACTCCAGTGTAAAATATGTATGGATGTAGCAGTGGGAGTCATTACCAGCTTAGCCTACTGCTTCTTTTTACCTCATTGTGTATACTAGCCCAAGGGGATAATCAGGTCACAGATTAATGCTATGCATTTGCCAAACCTCTTTGAGAGGGGCAAACACCGTTGCCTATAAATTTAAACCTTTGAATAGGTTAACATGGGTGAAGGTGAAACAATTATTATTGTGCTTATCAATATACAACTGCACTCTGCAGGGCTTGGTTCTCTTCCCCTTTGAAATCAATTGCAAGGCTCCTATTAACATTAATGGGAGCTGGCTTGCTTGCCCGATTTTTGATCTATAGAGGGGCTGCGCATAAAGTTTTTCAGTGTTTTAATTAAGTACAGAAAGAGAAATTAAAAAGACCAAACAACAAAACACTACAACCAACCTGTGTGTTATTTCCAAAGCACGGTACTGAAATCTATTTCAGAATTAAAAGGGTGCTAGGGAGAGGGATGTTGATATTCTGTTTATTCCTGTAAAATATAAATCATCTACTGGGGAGGGATGAGTTTTGATAGCTGGCCTTGGTGCACTGTTGCCATGGAGCATTGCAAACAATTCCTGTCTGGATTCTGGTGGGTTTGTGCACTTGTTAAAGCGAACCCTGTTACTGAGTGAATTATTTGCTTCAGATTTCCTGGCTTATAACATGTTGGTTGCAGAATTCTGGCACTAAAGTTTCAGCCTCTGAATGGTTGGCTCCTGATAAAGCAGTTTGGAATGGTGTCCTATCCTTAAATAAGCATCCTTTGGAAGGTGTGAAATGTACCAGATATGGGAAATGGGAAAGAGCCTCTGGCATTCCATGAGATTTTTTTACTGTTCCTGACTGACTGTTTGCCAAGGCTCATTCAAAATGAATTGGATGGTTTGCTTTTTGGTAGTTCATGGATGGTCATCCATATAAGAAAAACTTCTTAAGCAATCAGCAGCATTTGCTTTAAAATAGAAGTATTTTTCTTGCATTACTTATCTGAAAGAATTTTTGGAAAGGGAGCTGCCACAAACAGCTTATTAAGCATGTGGTGAGTTTTTATTTGCTGCCTTCTTGCTGTCAGTAACTGTTTCAGGTGCGGCAGACCAACCTGGTAAGGTTTGATCTTCTGTTGTTGGAGAGAGGAACCAGGATATGAGCTGCAGGGTATTAATTTGCAAAGATGCAACTGGAACACGGTCCATACAAGGGCAAAGACTGGAAGCAATGACCTATTATGTTTATCTGTTCCAGGACTGGAAGCAGGCCAGCGGACAAGATTCTAATTGGGAAAGTGGCCGGTCACAGCTCTGCTTCTGGGTTAATGTAAAGACATTAATCCTTCAGAGAAGCCTGGAAGTCAGCCCTGAAGCCAGCTCTCCAGGCTAGTTGGGTATGCAGCCTGAAAATGCAGCAGGGTTGCAAATTGCAGTGAACTTCATAGAGCTGTTTAGCTTTGTGTGATTGGTGGTGGATTATTTTTCACTCTCCTTACAGAAGAAAGAACAGTAAACACATCATCCTGTCCAATGCGCAGGATGTTATGCCTCACTTGGACTTGGAGAAGTGCTGGATTTGAGACAGATCTGTAGAAGGATGTGCTTTGTGTCACTGTAGTCCCTTTGGTCTCCCCTGCCTCATGTGATAGACTATCTCTTAGGGTTCCTTTTTAACTTGATTTCAAAATGCAGTGAGCCTGATGAGTGAAGATAGGAGATTATTCCTTACCTGCTGTCATACAATAAATGGAGGTGCATGTTTGCCCAGGGATCTGCAGGAATAGTAGATTTGGGAAGCTGTCCCCTGCAAGAATGTCCCTTCTGGTGCAGAATGAACCAAAAGTACTGGTGGAATGATTTAGCCTGTAGCATATACAAATCATGTAGCTATCCCCTGGCTGAAAGCATGGGATTACATTTTCTGCTGATGAAAATGCATGCTGCTGCACTGGCACTAGTGAGCCATATCATCACGTTCCAAAAAGAACTCGATCTGGGTTTATTTGCTCCTGTTGTTTAGTTGTAAAGGTCCCCACTCGGGACTTGGTCTTATTTGTCATACATGCTGAAGAAAACAAGCAGTAAGACGAATGCAGTGAAAGGCACTATAGCAAACAATCACTGATGCTAAGCTGCATCAGCTTGCCTTACAAAAGAAAAGTGGTCCTTAAATCAAGCACCAGAAATAAGATCCTTTAAAAGAAAGAAAAATAGTCTATTTTGAGTTTGCTCTTTTGCTGCAAAATAGAAATTGTAACGCTCCTGTAATCTCAGGCCAAGACAGGCTTTGGTAAATATAATGGGCCATAAATGCATTTAGTTCTGCTGTTAGTAAGAGTAAATGTATAGCTGTCGAGTCATGGCACGTCTAAGTGCTGAGTAAAACCATTGCTGGGAGTGATGAAATGAGTGTGCCGAAGGAGAGGGAAGAATGCAGATCCAGCAAGTGAACCTGTTAAAATTCTGAAGCAAGTTTGAAACGGTGCAGATGCCTTGACCATCTGCCGAGGAGTACGTGTGGACAGAATTGCACAGAGCAACTGTCATTTCATTTTTCTTAAAAACCCCTCATTTTACAGGAAGTGTGCAGCCAAAGGGAGCAGCTTCTCCCTCCCCCCCTCCCTCCCCCTCCTCCCTCCCCCCTCCCCCCCTCCCCCTTCTCCCTCCCTCCCTCTCCCTTCCCCCCCTCCCCCCCTCCCTCCTGTCCTTGAAATAGCTTCATGTTCTTTGTTTAACATGCTTCCAAATGATCTGATTTATTTGTGGCTCTCCTGTTGCGTGTAAGGATTTACATCTAGTCTGTCCTTTAGAAGAAGCTGGAGCCTCTTCCCGTTCAGCATGCCGGGGCCATCCATCAGAGCTTATCACAAAAGCACTGAGATACTCTTAACTGGAACGATGCTCCCAGGGCTTTTGTTCGTGTGGTTTCTATCTCTAGGACCTTTGGCAGTGTTCTATCTTTGCGTTACGTGGCTGCTTGTCCATTATTTTTATGACAGGAGAGTGTGAGCTTAGAGCACGGGAGTGTTGCTGTCCCTTGCAGTGCATGGCAGAGCTGCAGAAGCCACAGAGATGTATTTGTAAATAGATGAGATTTTAATAGAAGCTAATGAAGGCAGTGGGCATTTTCGTACGCTCAAGGATACCTTAATGGACAATTTAAACTAGTTACATTCACGAGGGGGTCACAGTAAATCTCAAGCACCACTTTAAAGGAGGGATTTTTCACTCCAGCTTCCTAAGCACAGAGGCAGTTTTAGGTAGAAGCTCAGTTTTATGTGGCAGGAATAAGAAGTAAGGATCCCATTGCTGGCCTGTGTCGAGTGATTAAATGTCTCTGAGTGTGGAGCGTTTGCTGGGAATTGCTTGCAGCTTCAGGATTTGCCATAGTGCCTTTGCTTGTTTGTGATTTGTATCATGGAAAAAACTAGGGAGATGTGGGTAAGTAGGTAGAATAAATAGTATTTTTTTTGTCTGAGACATCTTTGCACCTGTGCTTGACATTTCTGTTATTTGGGTGATGACTTTTGCTCTCTAGGTTTTTCTTTCTTTTGGGATAGAACACTATTTGCAGAGAGGGATGTTTTTCCAAAGCAGATCCATTGTAAGCATAGGAAATCAATTTTAAAAAAAATAATGAAAAAAAACGTTTAGAGAAAAACAAGTGGCACAGCTGGAAAAATGTCTAGGCTCACCCTGAGAGAAATGTTTAGCCTTGTTTTTATTTTACTGCCTTAGCAGTTTATGCTGGTGGTACTTTAGCTTTCAGCCATATGATTTTTATCAATTTGACTTTAGCTTACTGAAATAGAAATAGAGTTACATAAATTCTGAAATGATCACACCATTTTTCCCAAGTTTCAAAGGTGAGTCAAGAAGTCAATAACCCCAGATTCCTTTTTTCCCTTATATTATTTATGTAGGCATTGTCTTCTTGCAGCTGGCTTGTAAAAAGTTGATTTATTTTAATTCTTTCTGAAACAAGTGAACCTGATTTAAATACTGTATGTATAATACTATTATTGCTTTTTTGCTCTTACTGAATTAACATTGTCTGTAACGTCCTAAAGGAAGAGAAGCAGACAATGCAGATAAAATGATGGTGAGCCTTGTTTTCCATGTAGATGTTTTGTAATACCAGTGACATGGGCGCTTGTAACATGAGGCTACCTGCAGTATTTGAGCTTTCTGTTCAGAGGAGTTTTTTACTGACGGTGCCCTTTTAAAAAGGAAAAGGGCAATATTTGCTTCCTTTGCACCACATTTGTGGCTGCATTGCCAATGTAAACTACCAGCGGCCCTTGGTGAGTTCTGCTGGCCTTTCTCCTCAGATCTGTGGGATGCAGCAGGTAAACTTTTAAGGTACTAGGCAGGTTTTTGCCATGCAAATGGAGCTTTGACTCTCCAAAACTCTTCCAACCATGAAAACTTTCCAATAGGTATCTGGAAAGCCAAGGTAAGCAATTGCAATACCTGCAGAAAATAGTAGAGAAATGAGAAAAATACTCAAAAGAAATCAGTGCTGGCTCCCTGATAAAGCCAACGTGTGCTGATTCAGCCACTTGAATAGCTGGCTGTCACTTTATGCCCCTCTGTTGAACACGTGGAGCTGCAGACTCCACATTGAGCTTAGCTGTGAGGATATGTTTTCCTTCTGACTGTTCCCAAGGCACCTGAAGTGCAGCAGAGGTGTTGGCATGCTTCTCCCTGAGCTCTGGCCATTCCTGTTGGGGATATTTAAAAGTCTGTTTTTCCCAGTTCTTCACCAGACGGTGCTGGGAGCCTGCACACCTCAGGTGGCAGAAGGGCAACGTGTGTGGGCTGCTGCCATGCCTAGCCTGAATAATGAAGTTAGATCACCACTGATGAGATTATATATTAAAATATTGGTCTGGGAGCTGCAACAGCTGGGAGATCAAATTTTCCCAGCCCCGGCTGGTGCTCAAGTGAGGCAGAGATCAGAGTTCCCGATTATGTCAGCTAAAAGGGAAGGACTGCAAATTGGTCCCACAGTTGAAAAATGTTTCTTCTGAGCATCAGTGGAAGGCTCACAAAGAACTGCTCTCTTAAGGAAGCTCGAGCCATGAATTCTTAAGGAGACTGGGCTGCTGTGAGCCGGGGCTTTGCTACTTGAGGTATTACGCTGTGCAGAGATGCTCAGGCTGGTGCAAGTGTGGAGGTAGCTTGGGACTGTCCCTCCTCTGCAGTTCTAGTAGAGCTACAATAATCTGCCTTTCCTCTTCCTCCCCTGCGAGTGAAAAGCAGTGTAAGTAACTGACTTGAATATTGTGAATTTTTTGTTCTCTGAGTTCAGAAGTTGGATGCAGTGACACTGTTACTGCTGAAGGAGTTAAAGGAGTAAAACAGAGACTCCTTAGTGACGTGATGGAAACAGAGGGGCCCTATGGGAAGACCCATGTAATGCTTCCTCTGTTCATTTTTCAAGGGAAATGTAATGAGGATGAAATGGTTTTGGAAAAAAACAAGTTCTAACTTAGTTGTAAAGTGTATCATCCTTGCAGATGAATAACACAGAAAAACTTGCCTTGTAGGGGCTGTTGCATCCTCCTTACTCACACTAACGTGTTAAATGAAGCCAAAATAATCTGCAAAGATATCTGTGACACATACTTAATGTTATTTAACATTATAGAAGACAGAGCAAAAATATCTCTTTTTTTTCAACAAATTTGCCTGTGTGTATAAAGAGTCCCTGGGGTGATGGGGGAGAAATAGCTTCAATCCTCCTGCTTTCCACTTTCTGCTTTGTGTGTCCCCATTCTGCTGCCCACACGGACTCAGCCCTTAAAGATCCTTTGTATGCCATTTCAAACTGGTCATTTGGATGCGGGTGAATTGCTGTAGTACAGGGATGCTTCAAATTTGTGCCAAGCATTGCAGGAAGATAAGGATCTTGTTTTATCAATTATATATTGTCAACATTTTTTCACAAAAATTAGACTTTTTCAAAAGATTTTTACTAAAACCAGCTTTCCCAGTTCTTGAACAGCTCCAGGTACCCCATTTGGAGTTCACAACATCCCCAGGGTTATGAAGAAATGTATTTCATGCCTGAAATACTCTGTGTCACCCTGTGCAGAGCCAGATGCAGCCCCAATCTAAATGGGGAAATATGTACCCAGATCTGTGTCTTATGCTGTGAGCTCTGGCTGCACTTCTGGCTGGGGAGGAAGAGGGTGGAAACTTTGCCTGTAAAACCCCCTGGGAAGTCTCTGCCTGATCGTATCACTCAGTCATGGGACATGTTAGAGAAACATCTTCATTTCTGACTTCCAGATTGCATCTTGTTTTTTGAGGTCAGGCAGGTAGTTTGTATTTTATAGCTTTTTTTTCGTTTACTTTCTAATGCCAAAACGAGCTCATTTACGCTTTCAGCCCTCATGCTTCAGATTCCTACAATACTGACTTTATTAAAACAGAAACATACTCTGGAAAGGTCTGCTCTGATTCTTAGCAGCAAAGATCTCCTACCCTGTCTGTCAACTGTCTAATAAAGGCTTTTTATACTGGCACACTATTTGCAGGTCACCCTTGGAGATACTGCACCAGTTGGCCTGTAATTCAAATACCGTATGAAGATTGTGTTTCTAGTTCAAAGATGCATCTTGTTAATTCTTCCATTCATAGGATAGAAGGAGAGAGGAAGATTTTGAGTCTGATCCAACATAATTTAAGGAGAAAATAAAAATCTTTCACTAGTCACTGTCTAGAACGTGTTGGTTTTCTTTGTACTTTGATGGCAACCAAAATCTGCGTCGAGACTTGCTTGGTTTTGTCCCTTCTGGTTAAAGCTGTATTTAATACAGCAGCATGCTATGTGTTTACAGCTATTAACTATGGCATCAGTCCACGTTCTATTTTAGAACAACTTTTGTTCGGTTTCTATGTGGTGCTCGGTTTTTTTCCCCCCAGTATGATGGGGGCTTCTGTTCCCCTGCCTGGCATTGGTAAGTCTTGGTTTAAGCTTCCTGTAAAAGCTCTGAAGTTGCACCTTGCTCGTTATGGTGCTGATCTGACATTGTTGGATAACCCCATGTTTCAGTGTTTAGAAGGAAAAGCTGCTCATCAAGCTGCTTGGTCTAAACCTTCACACTTTTGATCTTTTAAGCAACGCTACCTTGCTTCTCCAGTTTCTGGTATTTTGCTGTTTCACTGGATTGTTTGTGGTTTTTTTTTTTAATCTCCGATTTCCCAGGAGGTAAAGCTGGCATATTTTTCTCTCAAATGTATACCGGGGACTTGCTGATGAGGTTGTGGTATGTATGTTTGTGCCTTCCCACAGGGATTATTTTTGAGCTAGAGGTTTCCAGATCAAGTCACAGAATAGGCTCCAGATGGTCTGGAATCATTCTGTAACAATCTATCGCTAATTAAACATTCAGCAAAAACTACTCTGTTTTTAAAACCGAGCACAGTCTTCCAGAAAAGCAGCGTATTGATTTTTAGCTTTGCTTTCTATAATTCATAGCTTTTGTTTCATTACTTAGTGTCATTGCTGATCCTTGTGTCTATTTTAGTAGGATTTTTTTTCCTCCACTGGTGCAGGGGCTGCTAGGCATCTCCTATCTTCATTTACAGTCAATAAATAAGTCATATCTCTGTGGGTTAGAGTTTTCTGGTTTTCTAAAGGGGAGAAGAATAAGATTGTGCTGTGGCCTTCACTTGCAGCAGTCTCTACCTGCCTGTCAGTATCATGGAACGAGAGAAAGGGAGGAGGATCTGTGCGTCGTGCTGCGGCAGGTGAAGTCGATTGTGGCGATGGCATAATTGTCTTTCATGGGCCTGATTTCAGGGTAAAATAGAATTGAGCTATATGCTGGCTTGGGCTGAGCAGTGTCTTGTGTGTATCTGAATGTACACAGTCCCGTACAGTTAGTACAGATAGTCTTTCTGCAACTTGTATCAAGAAATAACCATTTACACTCATCTCAGAGGAGAGCAGATTCTGCTCCTTAATGAACAGGATCAAAGCAGGGTTCTCAATGAGATTTTTCTGCTGTGCAGTCAAATCAGGATTAAGTATTATCCATTATTTATTAACAGGGGAAGTTATTAAAAATGAATATTATTTATTCCACTCTGGGAGCATTGGTATAGAAGTGTTGCCTCACTGTTCTACAACTGAGAGGCTGCAACATTGTGGAAATATTTTTATAATGCAAAGCCAGGTAGATATCAATAAAAGTTAATAAACAGTCTTTCTGCTTCTTACACACCCAAAGATTGTTCATAGGACTGACTATCACTATTGTAACTCTTTGAACAAAGTTGTGACTCAAATTAACTCTAGATCTGGTTCAATAAAACATTATCATAGAATCACAGAATGGTGGGGGTTGGAAGGGACCTCTGGAGATGATCGAGTCCAACCCCCTGCCAGAGCAGGGTCACCCAGGGCAGTCCACACAGGAACAGACCCAGGTGGGGCTGGAAAGTCTCCAGAGAAGGAGACTCCATAACCTCTCTGGGCAGCCTGGGCCAGGCTCCGAAACTCTCACAGGGAAGAAGTTTTTCCTCCTGTTGAGGTGGAACTTCCTATGTTCCCGGTTTGTGACCATTGCCCCTCATCATATCCCAGGGCACCACTGACAAGAGCCTGGCCCCTTCTACTTGACCCCCACCCTGCAGATATTTGTAACTATTCATAAGCTTCCCTCTCTGTCTTCTCTTCTCCAGGCTAAACAGCCCCAGGGCTTTCAGCCTTTCCCCATCAGAGAGATGTTCCAGTCCCTTCATCACGTTTGTAACTCTCCATTGGACTCTCTCTAGTGTTTCTCTGTCCCTCTTGAGCTGGGGAGCCCAGAACTGAAGACAACACTCCAGCTGTGGTCTCACAGACTTCTGTGACAGAGTGAGGACCATGCTTATTATACATTTTGCTGGTTAGAAGTGTATTCTTCAATTCTTAAGATAAGCTTCAGAAATAGATACTGGATCCATATTATTCTGCAGTTTATTTCCATAGGAATGGTTAGGTGAGTTAAGAAAATAGCTACAGAATGTTGTTAGAATGAAGTGCAGTGATGGGTAGATAGCATGCTGCTTCTGGAAGCTCACAGCTCTTCCTGAGATTGTGCTGAACACTCTGGGAATAACACTGTAGTCTTGGAACAAGTTGGGTACATGCCCATCCCAATAAGTATTACCTTAAGGCATCTTGATACCAGTCAGGAATTCTCTTATTACCAAGATTTCTGTTGAATAAGTGTCTCCTACCAGTTGCTGGTATTTCTGCTGACCCAGTGTCGGGTGTTGTGATTGAGTTAGGAAACGGTACAGCAGGATACCACCAAGTCCAGAAAATCTTTGACACTAAGGAAATGTTGCGTACCTGCCACTGATGTTAATGGTGCCATCAACAGAGAGAGACAGCCTGAAATGAAAATAAAGGAGAGCAACGTTGAGGTTTGTCTCTTTTAGACTGCAGTGTTCCCAGGACGTCTGGGTAACTTGTAGAAATGCCAGTAGGGTCCTGCTGGACCTGGCCTTTGAAACGTGCTTAAACATGGATGTGATTTGCAAGGCAATGTTACTGCAGTGTTCCCTTAGCTGCCTGCCTTTCTGCATGTGTACCTGTGTTTTAAAGAGGTGAGGCTTAAGGAAATACCCCATGCAAGGCCTTGCAATAGGTGGGTGCTGTCTGGTGAAGGAGAAATATCTTCACTTGCTGTTGACCATAACAGTCCAAGGTGTAAAGGTTTCACATAGGTACATGTCTGTTATCTTGTTGTTGATCATGTTGACTTGGTTATCAGGGTCAGATAAATTGCCCTGTAAAAAATAGTTATTACTTTAAAAAAGCCTATTAAGGCATATGAAAAATTACGTCCCTTATAAATGCGAAACAGTAATGTTGTGGTTTGGAGTTTTTTTAATAGTACTTTAGTTCTGGAGGCCTATGGGCCACTCCATGGCACAGAAAAGAAGTTAGCTAGCAGCACAGTCTCTTACAGGGTCTAACTTGGAGCATATTAAAGTCACTGGGAGGCCTTCTGTTGATTCAGTAGTTCAGAGGCTGTTCTGGGACTTCTTTCAGGTTTGACTGTGAAAGCATATTTATTTAACTGGAAGAAAAAAGTTTGAGAGTAACTGGAGGCAAATTCAGACAGGCAGTAATATGCAGTGTCTTGTTTTCAGTGTAATTGAATGCAAACTGGATATCAGAAAGTTCTCTGGACTGTTCAAGTTATGACATTGCAGTTGAGCTGCTTTTTAATTAAAAATCATAACATCTTAAAACGAGGTGGGCGAAATCTGAAAATTTATGACTCTAGCCTACAGCTAGTTTTAGTCCCTGCTCTCTGGAACAAACTCTGATGTAAATAAAACATTGCTGTGTTATACTTTTTGCCCCCCTTTTTTTCCTTTTTTTTTTTTTTTTTTAATGGGTTTTCACAACATTCCACTGGAATAGCAGTGAATGGCTCTGTGGGATAGGAAGTGATGGAAAAGCAGGCCAAGAAAGGCAGGCTTCTCAGGTAATCGCTGGATGTCAGGAGCCAGTGCCCAAGATTTACTGCATCAAGTAAATGGTAAACACTGAGGAAGGAGGGAGTGGAGAAAGAGCAGTGCAATGTATTGGGTTGATTGTAAATGTCCAACAGTTTGTCTTCAGGAACCAGAAAGGGGGATTTAAGGGTGGGCAGAAAGGAGGAATTTCACTTTTGTTATCTATCTTCTTTCCATCGTGGCTGTACATGTCAAGAAAAAATACAATATTCAAGAGATTTGTGGGAAAAGAACAGAAACTGCAGCATCTTTCAGTCTCCAGGTCCCAGTTAGGCCGGAGATAAAGCTAGGAGACCTAGAACAACAGCTGTTAAAATGAAAAGGAGAGACATCAAGTTCTGAAGGTGCCTCTGCTCAACATGCTGCAGTGCTTGCCCAGTCCAGACCTAATTTACTGTTGATGTTGATTCTAAAAGTAGATCAGCATCCTGTACAGCTATACACAGGTAATAACTGGTTCCAAACACAGCCTGGCTCTTTTCTGTGCTCCCATAGGTATACAAGTACACTTCAGGTACACAGGGGTAGTTGATGTCCCAGTGTACAAATGGGATGTCTCCAGTATTTATTTTTAGCCATTAGGGGATTTATAAGAGAGATGGGGACAGGCTTTTTAGCAGGGCCTCCAGTGATAGAATGAGGGGTGATGGTTTTAGACTCCAGAAGGGTAGATTCAGACTAGATAGGAGAAAGAAATGCTTTACTGAGAAGGTGGTGAGACCCCAAGCTGCCCAGAGAGGTGGCAGATGCTCCATCACTGGAAATATTCCCCAGGTTGGACAGGGCTCTGAGCAACCTGCTCTAGTTGATCATGTCCTTGCTTTTAAAAGGCATTTAAAAGTTTTTGCAAATAGGAGAGTCTTTAAGAGATATTTTGCAATAATTAACTCTGAGACAAATAAACGTCACGGTTTATGGGGATTAAGAAAAAAACCAAAAGAAAAAACAAAGTGGCAAGAAGGTTTGTCCTTAAAAGCAAAGAGGAGAGCAAGGGTGAACCTGCTGAATAGGAATCCCCTACCTCCAGGGACCTGCCTCAGTGGCCTCTGGCAGCCTCCTCGCATGGTGCCCACACCGCAGCCCAGAGGACACCAGGCTCTCTCCTCTTGGGGCTCTGTGCAGAGGAGGCAGCACAGGGGCCAGGGCTGGGGATGGCTAGGAAAGGCCCACTCAACTTTGGGCAGTGTAAATACTTAGCTCAAAGTGAAGGATTTTAAGAATCAGGCCTTAGCTGCTGTGAACCTGCAGGTTTCACCACACTGTGAATTAGCGCAACCTATGTCTCCTGAACACAATAAATCTGTACACAAATACCTACAGCTGTAGCTCAGGTGAGTTACAGTAAGGTAAGTGCATTCAAAAGGAAACAACAGAAAGGCAAGTTCTTGGATAAGTGCTGAAATTGGCTTTGCTTGCCAGAAGTCAGTCATTTCAGGAGTTTGTTATCAGGCGGTCCATGCTTGCTTCCTGTTTTCATTTGTACTGTCTCTCTGTGCAGCTGGAAAGGCCTGTCAGGGTTTAGGGTCAGGGCAGCCCCTTAGACCTATCACAGCTGCTCTCTGTTAACCCCCCTCCCTCCCCAGAGGGGAAGGGGAAGGGGATGAGGGAGAGAGACTCGGCCATTAGAAGAGGGAACTGGAACAGCTTGAATGACAATGATAATAATAAAAATGAAATATATGCAAATAAATACAGAACCAGTATGGAACCCAACCCCCCCCGATGGTAATTCCACCACCGTCACCACTGATGCTGCGAAGCAGGCACTGGGGGAGTCCCAGCCTGGGCCCCGCAGCAGACGGGAGCTGTGTTCAGGAGCTGGATTCTGGTGCTGGATTCAGGAACACACAGACCGGGATCAAAAGCAGAACGGAGTCCTCCTCGGGTGCTGTCCAGTGAAGAAGTGAGGAAGAGAACCTGAGCAGAACCGAGCGGGGCTTGACTCCCCCTGACCTCTCAGCTTTACACTAAAGATGATGTCTATGGGATGGAATCCTTTGTGGGCAGTTTGGGGTCCCCTGTCCTGGCCACCCCTCCCTGCAGGTGCCGCCTTTTTCTCCCTGCACCCCCCCTATGGGGCACAAGCACTCAAACCAGGACAAGGCCTTAATATTTGATTTGCCATGTGCAATGCTGATGAGTTGTAGGAGAAAAACCATTATAAATTCACATTGTGTTTGTTAATGTGATTTCAAAGGAGGAAACACATCTCAGGAATTACTGGTAGAAGTTGCAGATGGGGACGTTTGTTAATAAAATGTCTGTTCCTGTGGGTGTTGAAATATTGCTGCATGGGCAGGGGCATTCCAGTAAATCTTAGCCAGTCTGGAAGCCAGGAGCTCACTGTTTTGTGATGTGCTTGCAATGAATCTTGTCATCTGTAAATCTGAGTTCGTGCCTTTAAAGGTCAAAACTGCCAGGAAGCATTGGTGCACCTGGTATTAACTTTCATTATTCCCATTGGCAGTGAAAGAGGAGATACAAATCATCGAGCCGTTCCCAAATTAGCCGCAGCGTTATGATCTCTGCGAGGTCCTTGAGTGTCTCCTGTGAGGCATTTATTTTTGTGTGCGTTTCTGCTCGCATTAGTACAAACCGAGCCTGTGCTCCTATCCCCTTCCTGATGAGACTGAGAAAGGGAATCGAGCAGAACGGATGTGTTTCAGTCTGGGCACCTGCATTGTTTTAGCCCTGTTGTTAGGGGAGAGGCAGTTCTGTGAACTCCCTCTGACAGATCATCAGATGAATGCTTCTCTCCCCTGTTGAGGCTGAGCTGTTTTAACTTAACTGTAACTTCATCCCAGTAATTAAAATGGTCCTCCTCACTGAGCAAAAAAAGACTTACTAACAGGGTGGTTTAAAACAATGTCCAGATAAGAGGTACAAAAAGAACAGAAACGATAAAGAACATGAATGAAGAGTATTTCCTACTCTTCCTTCCTTGTTAGGTAAGCTACTTTAAGCCTGTTGGAGAAGTCTCTGCCCAGTATCATCCTGCACTCCTGTTAGTGGAAACTGCCCCATGTGTATCACCGGTGTTCTCACTGGGAACACCAAAGTGAGCACTCTGACCAAAGGCATTTCAACCACGCTGATCACCTGGGTCAGGCATTGTCTGTTTGAATTTTCTAAAGGTGATGGATGTGCTGCTCTGAGCAGGACTGATGAGAGCTACCAGAGTGATGGACTTTCACAGGTATGGAATGAGGAGACTCTGTAATGCCTGTTCTCCTTTCCAGTTTTAATCAGTAGTACATGTCACTGTTATGAATGAAGTTAGATTACCATTGAAAATACTGTTCTTCTTCACTAGACTTCAGCTTTTAATGCTGTTCCTGTAATCCCTGAACTCCCAGAGACAAAATTAACCTTTCTGGGTAAATCCTGATGCAATATCTGGTGCGGCACGTGCCACTTGAGAAATCACCACTGTTATGGTTCCTGTGTGGATAGCAACTAATAGGGAAGAAATGTATCATTCTAGTTGGATATGTTAATTTTGACAGTTATTAAGTCAAAGCTTGATAACTATATAAGAAGCGAAAGGAGCATCACCAGTGTTGGTTTTGCAGGTTAACATCACACAAATCAGGAGAAAGCTTTTCATCAAGAGCCCATTTGCTTTTCAGACTATCCACAGGATTTTGTGGTATGTTTTGGTTTGCTTGTAGGCTTTTTGGACTGCACTAGGCACTGGATGCACTGGATGTATACATAATGGTCTTCATAATGTTGCTGGCTTAAGAAGACCTAAGCATTCTGTTATTGATCCATGGAAACATATTGCTGTTCTGTATATTTAGTTAATACTTAGATGATGATGGTGTGTGGCAGGCTGCCAGGTGTTTTAGAGCTCATGGTAAACATCAGGGAAATACAGAGGATGTGAATAGCAGCTTCTGTGTGGGTTCTCCTGTAACACCTATGACCGTATGATTTTGAAGGATGTTTCAAGTACTCTTGTGAGGCTGAGAAGCTGATCAGTATTTGAATTGTTTATATAATCATTAGAACTAGAATTGTTTTCTTTGGGTGGTCTTAAATGTGGAAGCAACAGCTCTGATGTTTCTAGGAAGTGTAACTCTACCCTGTATGGCAGAACAACTATGTAGTACGTGAACAGTAAGCCCAAAAGGTTTCACACTTAAATGAATGTGGATGTGGTATTATAACCAGTGCTGTGGATGTGCAGGATCTCTGAGGCATATGTTCTCCACTGAGAATCCTTACTGGGTAGGATCCTTACTGGGAAGTACCCTTCAATCAGCTGTTCAACTTGTTCAGAAACCTAGCAAAATACAGTAATTCCTCTCTGGAGAAGACTGGGGGCAAAGCCCATGACTGCTTTCCTCAACTATACCCCTTCGGCAGGGAAAAAACTCCTTTTCTATGGTACTTTCATATAACTTAATAATTCTTATTTTCCCCTCCAGGCATTAACACCTATTTGGTTTTTATGAGCCAAATAGTTGAACACAAAACTGAGCTCAGGTTGCTGAACTTTGCCTGCCCTAAATCTGACTTCACTGATTATCAGTGAGCCGAATGTTTTCTGCTTCTGAGAATGTTAAATGAGTTCTGAGCTTGCCCAAGTGATACTCCCTGGGCTGAAGTGCCCAGGGAGTTACAACGCTTTAAAAAATGTGTTCTAATACATTATCTTAAAAATCTAAGACTCTGACTGTATAAAACTTATAGTTGCAGCATTTGTGGGTTTTTCTTGTGTGGTTGGTTTTGGGGTTTGGTTTTGGGGGTGGTTTGGGGGTTTTTTTTTGGTGGCTGGGGGTGGTTTTGTTGGTGGTGGGGGGTTCTTTTGTGTCTTTTGTTTGGTTGGTTTTGTTTTGTTTTTTGGATTTTGGTGTTGGGTTGGGTTTTTTGTGTTTGTAAATCTAGATTACCTTTCTCTTTCCTGCAATTTAGAGTAGAAATCAAGCCATGGTATTGGTACAGTGGAAGCACTGTTGTTTTTTTTGAGACCTGTAATCTTAAATAGCTAAACAAAGTACAGAAAAAGTTGTAATGAAAATGTTTACCCTTCAGCTGAGCCCTTTTTATACTGAGCTTGAGCGTGGAGCACATTTTTGTAGATGAGTTATAAACCCTTAAAGCATTTCTTGTAAAGTAGAGCCAATGAGCTACAGTAGCTGAAAACAGATCTTTCAGGGTCGAAAAAATCCTAGAATTGCTTTGAAATACTTAATGCATATTTTGAGGACATAAATTCTAAAGTCAGGTGAAGTTTCACTGGCTGCCTGGTTCTCTGGGGGATGTGTTTTGGGGTGAAATTAATTCAGCTCATGAGAAGCACATTTCTGGTGAGGGAACCTGGAATCATCTTTGCAAAGCATTACTTATTGAAATAAAAAGGGAATCTTTTATTTAACATACATCCTAGTCGCAATCTTAATATCACATTGCAGAAATTTTGGACATGGAGAGGAACTCGTCCATCATGCAGATCGTGTTCTTCCTCCTTTAGCTGTTTTCTGTATTTATTAATGCTTTGCTAATAAAACTGTACTGTTTATTTACAAGCTTCTGATATGTTAATCACTTTTTAATTAAAAGTAGCTTCAAATAAATAGGATATGTAAAATAAGGGATATCCAACTTTAGCTCAGACAGATTTCTTCACTCAGGCAGGAATTCCACCAAAAACAGTTCAGCTGAGCAGCACTCGGCTCAAAATCAGGTTAGCTTGAAGTTCTAATAATCTTAAATTCTACATTTTGGCTTAATGTCATTGTTGTTGTGAGTGGTTCCTCAGAGCAAGAGGAGGAGGGGTATGGGCAGCACTGGTACAATTTTTTTCCTTAGAAAATACAGTCCCAAGTAAGATGATTTCGGTATATCCGTAACAAAAAGGGATTCAGGCTAAGGTGGTGACAAGGAAGGGAATGATATTGTCAGTTACTTTTAATAAAAGCTTTTCTTCGGTGATAGATTAAAGGTCTGAAACCATAAATGAGACCGTTGACTGACAAGGCTTTGCCTGCAAATGCAATATTATGAAGGTAAGCTTTCAGTGACATTCTCTACCCCGGGCTACCAGCAGATTAAGCAAGGCACTTCTGTTGCCCTCGACGCTGATGCAGTATTGTTTCTTTCTCATATCTTTTATGTGCCTTCTCAGTAAACCCATGATAATTCCCTTCACAGTCGCCAGAGGTAGTTCTGCAAGACATCAGAGGGTGGCGAGTCACTGCCCTTGCTCACAGCAGAATGGGCATGAGCTTCTGGCCAGGATACTGCTGATGGTCTGCACTGGTGACAGGCAGTTCTGTTCCAGTCTTCTGCCTGGGATGCACGTTGCTAAAACGATAGAAGATAGCAGACAAAATCAGTCTTTCCATCTCTATTCTTTGTGTTCAATATATTAATTAAGTGGCCACGAGCTTGTGAATTTTGCTTGAAAAAAAGCTCTTTTTTCCACATTGTGCTATATGAAGAGAAGCTTAAGTGGGGAGGGGTTTTAAGCATTTTTAAAGATGTTTTTAGCAGGCAGTAGGAGAAAAGTGGGATCTTGATGTAATCAATGCCAAGGAACATTTTCTAGAAATTAAGTAGAAAGAACTTGTATGCAAAATCCCCAGTTCCAGTGATATAAAAGGGACTTTAGAGAGAGGAAACTGCTTAATAAATATCCTCGCCCATGGCTGTTTTTCAAACTGGAGAGGGTAATTCATGTAGTGGCTCAAACCAGCCCTACTTCTAGCCCTGACGTGTAGAACATATGTCAGTATAAGAAAAGTAATAGCCCAAGGGTGGGATGGGGATGTTAACGGAAGTATACTGTGCTATAGCTGTTTCCCAGGGCCTGGAGAGGGGTTCAGAGGATTAAAGTGGAAGCCAGGGCTAACTAAGCCTGTAGCAGGGTCTGGGAGCAAACACAGCAGCCTAAGGAACCCAAAGGGGGAGTCAGAATTGCTGTTCTCCTGCTCTGTTTCTGTCCTGAGCTCATCATTTGGAATGGAAACAATTTCCTATCCGACTCATAACCACAAACCACATCACTTGCAAGCTATCAAGGCTGTGAGGAGGACCCAGAAGCCTTTAACTAACAGGTGAAAACTAACTTGGCACATTTCTGTGGGAACAGCAATAGCAGAAAGAGTTTTAAAGATGAATAATACCTCGTTTGGGGACTTTTTAAAGATTTCCCGTTTAATCCGTGTTCCAGCTGCTGCAGCCACCGTGCTCTTCAGACCAAACTGGGGAGAATGAATCTGTCATAACATGATATGACAGGCCTGTGATGTGGCAGGCCCGTGGCATCTGTGTTTGAACATTATTCTGCAGAGATAAGAAACAGTGTGTTAGGAATCCTTGTCCATGTGCCTGCACCAGTCACTCCCTGACAGCTTCCCTTCTAGTACGTAAGGAGACAATTAGGGATGCTGATGAACCATGCCAGTCCATTTGCTGGCAGAACAGGAATTATTAACTCTTAATAAATGTATTATTATGGAGCTATTAGGTATCAGTTATAAAACTGCTTAATGGCTGCATGATTACTTGTAAATGGATTTGGAAGGAGCTTAATTGGTTATTTATTGACCATACTGAACAGCATTATTTATTGATTTGCCTCAGGAAGTTTGATTTTTCAGGCCTAAATGAGAGTCTAAGTTTGTAATGGGCTAGCCAGTGTGTACGTTGATGCAGGAAAATGCTCTTTTTCTGAAAAACTGCTAAACGTATGGTAATCACAGAATGGTAGGGATTGGAAGGGACCTCTGGAGATCATGGAGTCCAACCCCCCCTGCCAGAGCAGGGTCACCCAGGGCAGCCCACACAGGAACAGATCCAGGTGGGGCTGGAAAGTCTCCAGAGAAGGAGACTCCATAACCTCTCTGGGGAGTCTGTTCCAATTCTCTGTAACACCTACAGTAAAGTTCTTCCTCATGTTGAGGTGGAACTCCCTGTACTTGAGCTTGAATCCATTGCCCTTCATCCTGTCACAAGGCACAGTGAAAAGAGGCTGTCCCTGCCTTCTTGACGCCCAGCCCTTATGTATTTAGAGACATTCATTAGATCCCCTCTCAGTCTTCTTTTCTCAAAACTAAAAAGCTCCAGGGCTCTCAGCCTTTCCTCGTGAGGCAGCTGTTCCAGCCCCTTCATCATCCTCGTAGCCTCCATTGGACTTTCTGTCCCGCTTGAACTGGGGAGCCGAGAACTGGATGCAATACTCCAGGTGAGCTCTCACTGGGGCAGAGTAGAGGGAGAGGAGAACCTCTCTTGACCTGCTGGCCACACTCTTCTTAATGCCCCCCCAGGAGACCATTGGCCTTCCTGGGCACAAGGGCCCATGGCTGTCCCATGGAGAACTTACTGTCCATCAGGATTCCAAGGCCTTTTCCACGGAGCTGTATAAAAACTAATCTTAGTCTGGTTATTTCTAGGAACAAAAGGCTGAGGGTACAGCCTCCTGGTTTAATTATAACACAGGAAGGCAAGGCAAGAAGAATACTGAGGCGAAGTCATTGGGTGCCAGAGTTCAGTGTTTGCTTCTCCAGTTCTGTTTAGTGCATTTAATCCGACAGACACACATTGCGCATGCATATGCTCCTAGACTATCAGGAGAAGAAAGAAACATTTTAGCACTCTTTTAAATATGTTGAATTGCCTTTAAATAGAGGAGACTGCTGCCTTTCCTGGCCATAACAGGGACTTGTGAAGCTTTTGTATTATGGGGGTTTGTTCAGTAGTAAAACAAAGTTGTTCCTGTGACACAGATCAGTATTATTTGACTTCTGTTTCTGGCCGAGTACAAAGCTCAGACTTCTAATTAAATATTATATAAAAAATTGTGTTAGGAAGGGACAGAGGGTTGACATTGTAGTGAAAAGACCTCACTAATAACACTGAGCATATTGCAGACCTTCAGGAGGTCAGGGACTGCGCGGAATCTACTGAAGGTCACTATTTAAAACGCACTGCAAAATTTTAGAAAGCTGTTGGATGGGACGTGCTGGCTGGTGAAGTCACTTTTGCCTCACTGTTCTTGCCCACTCTTTTCTGTCTCCTTGCTCTTGTTTTGCAGCAGGAGACGGGGAAAAGCCCTGCTGCGGTGTGTTCTTGACTATTACAACAGATACAGTAAGGACAATCACTGCTTGAAAAACAAAAGCAACCCCAAGAACAAAGCACCAATATTATGAGGCAAATCCCATGTGATTGATGTCTTTTGGTTTGTTTTGTTTTTCCCCCTGGGCTGCAGACAAGGTTGCAGAAGTTGTGCCTGACTTGTGTCTAAAGCTACAGCTCCTGGGAAAGGATGTGAAGACCTACAAAGGTATTGCTGAATCTCTATCAGTATTTGGCCTTTTCCTTGCTGGATTTGACAATATTTAGTGAAAAATGGAATAGAAGTCTGGTGTTCCAGTTGTGTAAGACTTGGAGATTATTGGGAAAATTTCAACTAAACGATTGTTCTTTTCAATTAAAGACTAAATTTTGTACACGACAGAATTAGTTTCAATGACAAAAAAGGAATTTATGTTTTTAATAACGTTTGCATTGAAATCCACACACCCCTCCTTCTTGAATGAAAACCTACTATTATTTGCAATAAAAACCCTATACTTGCTTGAATGTTGAAGCAAACCTGGAGGAAAAAAAAAAAAACCATCAAACCCTAGCTGAGTATTTTCAGGTGATGGAACTAGAATGCTCATCTAAAGTTAAGCTCTCCCCACCCAAAATGCCTTGAATTGTCCAATTTCAATAACTCTTAAAAGCAGAATCTCAGATACTTATGTCATGGCTGATGTTTTGAGCTTTTACTCAGAAACTGGTTTGCATTTTACAAAAATATAATTAATCACGAGTGAGAACTGATTTTATCATTTCAAAACCTTTGCTATCTTACAGGTGTTTTCAGGCTGAAGCCTTTGTGCAGCTGGAAATTGTCTGCTGCAGGCTGCTGGGTAACATCTATCTTTTTCCAATGCAGCTTGCTTTTTCTATTTCACAGCATAGATGAGCAAATTTCCTGTTAAATCTGCAAGGATCAGAAGAAGGAGGGGGAAAGTCTAGGCAAGAAATGGCATGAAATGCCAGAGAGTCTGGTGAAGGAAAAAAGGCAGGTAATATGACAGTGATGTTTTAGATGGAGGGAAAAATTTTCTAAACTATTTATTCTAAAGCTGGGGAAGAGCTACAGGAATCTTTTGGGAATTACAGAGGAATTACACACATTACCAGCATTTCATAGCTTGTACAAACAATTACAGACATCAGTAGCTTTCTGAATTCTGTAAATATAGAAACAGCAGGAGATTGCAAAGACTTTTCATTTTGCTAGATGGCTGGAGAATCCCTCTGTTTGGTTTAGTGCATGGTAGCGCTGGTTTTTTAGCTCCTGTGTACTGGCTTCTTTCTGGTTTAAACTGAGCAAAATGTAAATGAAAGCCAGCAAGGGCACCCAACATTAACCTTGTAAGGCTTCTGAAACCAGAATTCAAGGACTGTGTCATGTAGCTAGAAACCATAACGGTCAGATTTTCTGTGGGCTGCTGACAGGAAAATGTAGCATATGCTGTATTTCATAAGCACTTACATTTTCAATTCTGTTTCAGAGCTTGCTGCCTGTTATTTGCTTGTAGTTCCCTGTTAAGGCTTGAGGAACATTTTTCTTGATTTACAGCTCTATTAGACTGGTAAATCAATCACTTGTGTGAGTAGAGGCAGTTTGCTGGCATCTGCTTTGCCAACACACCGCCCCCTGCAACAGGGCTCGCAGGTCCTCAAGGATATGGTAAGAGGAAGGAAGCTTTCCCTGTAACTCAGGTTTTAAAACACAAAGCCTGTTTCTGATGATCTGAGTAACTTTGAGAATATTTTTGAAGAGCTGTGACCTGCTAATTCGATATTTACCTTGCTCTGTTTTTACATTGCTGTTTAAGAAAAGAGCTGTGCTACAGTTTGAGGTGAAAGAATTTTTGGGGGTTTTTTTAAAGTCCATCTACATTTAGCTTTTTTACTTCTGTTGCCTAAAAGGGGAGAAATCCAAACAAAAATTCTTGGGAGTTACACAGACTGTTTTTGCCACTGTTTAAGTTACCTGAAGTACCCTGGGGTTTTCTTGGCTTTCCTTGAATGCATGCTTACTTCTGGAACAAAAGCAGCAAGCCGATTCTTTTTAGAAGTGTCTTGAGACTTTTGTCTGTGGTGCTTAAGCTGCTCTACTGTATGAGCACTGCTTTAAGTAGGCTTGCTTGAAGGTAGTAGTGAGGTTAACTGAAGCAAGCAGGTAGAGTTCACCATAGGTGTGACTTCCAAGCTGTAGATGTGGGGTGCAGAACAGCAGAGCCAGGGTTGGGGCACTGTGCAGAGGGGTGTCTGTGGGAAAGCAGAGTTCTTGTGGGAGCTTGTTTTCTAACAGTGGACAGTACAAACCCAGACAGGGAAAAGTCCCTTCTTGTTAACCGCAGCCGAACAAACACAGCCAGGTATCTTCTGTTAACACCAGTAATTTTGCATAGTCAAGTGGAAAGAGTCTTACACACTGTGGTATTTGTTCCAAAACTAGTAGTCTTTTCCTTAGACAAAATAGATAACTTTGTTTTTAAATTTGACCATTCTGATTTGCTAGGTTTGCAAAATCAACTTACTATTGCATATTGCCTCTTAGAATGATTAATTTATACAGTTTTTATTGAAGCCATTCTTCTTTTGCATGGGTGTAGCTGATGAGGCCCCGGTGAACATCTTGGAAAGAGAGAAAGTGGAAACATAAACCAAAGAAGCGTGTGCTCTATCAGCAGGTTTTCTATTACTGTTGTTTCATAATTTCTCATCATGTCAGGATTGATCTTTCCATGCTTACAACAGGATTTAAATAAAATAAGTGAGGATCTCTGCATAACTTCTCTAGTAACACTGAAGGCAACGAATGAGTGTAATGTGCATAATTATTTTCCTGTGAGTGCAATGAGAGGCTTAGTTGCTGCTCCTTTATTTGCATTTGACATGTAAATCACTTGTCTTATATTTTTCCTGTTCCGTTCTCCCAGTGTTCTACATCAGACAAATCTGCATCTTCATGCAAGTGCTGTTTTCAGCAGGGTGATGAGGACACTGCAGAGAGCAAGCAGGAATGTACTCTCTTGGTCTCCTGGTAGGTTGGGTGGTACCAGTACTGTAGGGTATAAAGCACACGAGGCCACTTGGAGCAGCAAGCTTAGCAACTGCAGTTTCCTTATCTAGGCAGTCACTCAAAACTTTGGGATGGTGTCTGTTTCTGTTTATATTATGAAAACAGATTTTGACAGAAATTTAGGTTGTTCAAAATATATTCTGTGTACACATCAATGAATGAGGCAAGGTGGAAGCAAAACACCTCAAAAAGGAGAACTCAAGTCTGTCTGCAATAAAGGGATGTTTTGTACTGCTCCACTTGTTAACAAGCCTTGCTTGACTTTCATATCCAATTCAGTTGTGTAGTCCTTAGAGAAAAACTTTCAGGGATAGCAGTATGATACTCAGCACTTTGGAGAATCAGGAGCAGAAATAGCTTTCAGTAACCAGCTATGAACAATCTGTACTGTGTGATAATTTTCTAAACTATTTATTCTAAAGCTGGGGAAGAGCTACAGATGTCATCTCTCTGGACTTCTGTAAGGCCTTTGCCAGAGCCCCCCACAACATCCTTCTCTCTAAATTAGAGAGGTACAGCTCTGCTGGATGGGCTATTCTGTGGATGGATGCCCACATCTAGAGGGTAGCAGTCAACGGCTCGATGTCCAGGTGGAGATCTGTGACAAGCAGTGTCCCTCAGGGGTCCATACTGGGACCAGTCCTATTTAATGTCTTCATCAATGACATGGTGGGATTGAGTGCACCCTCGGCATGTTTGCAGATGAGATCAAGCTGAGTGGTGCAGTTGCTATCCAGAGGGATGGGATGCCCTTCAGAGAGACCTGGACAAGCTCAAGAAGTGGGGCTGTGTGAACCTCGCAAGGTTCAACCCAGCCACGTGCAAGGTCCTGCATCAGGGTTGGAGCACTCCGGTATCAGTACAGGCTGGGGGAAGGACTTGGGGGTGCTGGGTTCTGGTGGATGAAAAGCTGGGCATGAGCTGGCAACGTGTACTTAAAGCCCAGAAGGCCACTTTATGCTGGGCTGCTTCAAAAGCAGCATGGCCAGCAGGTCGAGGAAGGTGTATTCTCCAGTCCCACCTGGACTTCTGTGTTCAGCTCTGGAGTCCTAAGCGCAAGGATGGCTCCTGTTGGAGCGGGTCCAGAGCAGGCTACAAAAATGGTTGGAGGGCTGGAACCCCTCTGCTGTGAGGCCAGGCTGAGAGAGTTGGGCTTGTTCAGGCTGGAGAAGAGAAGCTCTGGGGAGACCTCACTGCAGCCTTTCAGTACTTAAAGGGAGCCTGTGAGTATGACGGGGACAGATTTTTTTAGCAGAGCCTGTTGCAATAGGACAAGTGGTGGTGGTTTAAAAGTGAAAGAGGGGAGATTTAGACTACGTATAAGGAAGATTTTTTTTACAATGAGGGTGGAGAAACCTTGGAACATGTTTCCCAGAGGGATGGTAGAAGCCTCATTCCTGGGAACACTTCAGGTCAGGTTGGCTGGGACTCTGAGCAACCTGATCTAGTTATAGATGTCCCTGCTCATTGCAGGGCAGTTGGACTAGATGAGCTTTAAAAGTCCCTTCCAACCCAAACTATTCTGTGATTCTATGATAATGAATTCTGAATGTGTCTCATTCCACTACATCAAAATGCTTCTTCAGAGAGTTGTTTTTAAACTCTTTCCTGTTCAGCCTCTCACTTGGCTGCTTTGTTAGTGTCTGTCCTAAACTGTCTCTCTGGACGCTCTGCAGTGGATTATATAATCACTCCTTTTCACTGAAGATCAAACATAAGAAACCTTATTCTACTGCTTGTTAAAAATCTGCTAGGTTCTGGTGGGCCTTCGCAACCACACCACCAGGGAAACTTTGAGAAGACCAGGGTGTGTGAAGATCTGTATGAGCTGCACCCTGTGCCATCTGTTTTGCTATGAAAACAATGTTTTGCTTTCCTGACATTACTGGAGTCAATTCCGTAGGCAGGAACTCATAAACTGAGGTGTTGTTTTTGGGCAATGTGTTATTTGCTCTGATGAACTATTATAGGCATCTGTCTCTTTAACGTAACTTAAACTGAGATGTTTAATTGTCTTGAGCTCATCTCCCAGCCACAAGAATACTGGGGCTTACAGAGAGGGGTGGGATCAAGTAGCTGCACTCAAGGCAAAGGGCAGGTCTGGCTTCTGCAAAGTCACTGTGGTGGGAAAAATTTGGTGTTCAGCTGGGCAAAAGAAAGTGTTGGGAAGAGAGATGTGGAAATGCCCAGTGTATTCAGTATCAGTGCTTCTTCGTGTCTCTAAGAGTTTCAGGACAGACAGCACGCAAACCATGAATTTTGAAGGACATGCAAGAACTCTAAACCTGTCTGGAAAGACTTAATTTTGAAAGTTTCAACTCATTACACTACAAGACAGTAGCTTCATTCTTTGAGTTGATAGGTACAGATGCAAGAAAATCCTTCCTTTATGATGTATGGGTGTGATGCTGAAGTCAAAACACACACGTGGTCTGCAGGCCATGCAGAGGTGAGAGATGACAGACTCACTAAGCTACTTTTTAAAATTTTATATATGTTGTTTGAAAGGAAGGGGCACAGATTATGATTATTTTAACTTTATGGGTCAGTATGTTTCCCTGTTGCACAACAAGCACGTCAAAATGGATCAGTCTTCCTGCGCCGTAGGCCTCAGATTCTCCATTGCCTAAAGCACCAGCACTGCTGGCTGTTACCATCCTGGAAAATGTCACTTTCCAAATACTTGGTCAAATTGCAGGTCACACACGAACCAAAGCACACCTAATCCCATAAACGGCTGAGGTACTTCCTTGCATAACTTTCTGGAATTATCCTTCACCCAGGATTGCAAACCGTGGCATCAAGACACAGACTTGCTTTCAGAGTTGTAAGTATCTTAATTCTTATTGTTGTCACGACGTCTGTGGCATATTCCCCCAGGGAGGAGTGTGCTTGTCACCCCCCAGACAGTACAATCAATATTTTTTTTACCCTTTCCCTGCTCTGGTTCTTAGTTTAGAGCAATGCCTTGTCCAGGTGTGATGGAGCCTTTGTGGCATTTCTCTGACATGAAGATGAGCCCACTCACCTGTCTTTCAGAATGCTTTCTGCAGCTCTGGCTTCCCCTGCCTGTTTCCACTGATCTGACTGCTGTGGAAGTCTTTTTTGTATCGTGACAGATACTCCAAACCACAAATTGTACAGTTCTGGAACATGACTTTATTAATTCCTAGTGTTCATCTAGCCCATGACAGCTACACGTGACTGAGCAGCTCTGGGAAGTGACCATTTTCAAATGGTGTAGTTCCTGTTGAATAAGATCATTTTTGCTCTAACCCTTTCCCATTAGTAAATCAGATATTCCACTGCATACGGTTTGCTGAATATCTCCACAAGTCAAACTGAAGAGACAGAATGAGGAGGATCAAAATAACTTGCCTATTCTAGCCATAGGAGTGTTAATTCTTCCAAGAGGTGCAGCGATAGGATTTTGGTTTAAAGTTGAATTGCTGTTGGCTACAAGTTGTTACTGTCTGTGGTATGCCTTTGTATAGAAGCTATATCTTTAATAGTCCTTACTCTGCTGAAAGTGCCTGTGATTTCAGAAGCTAGGGTCCAGACCACCCTACAGATGTGCAGCAGGTTAAAATGTATCTGCTGTGCTCTTAAGAAACCATTTCTTGGATGGGATGGTCTATTTATTTATTTATTAATTTTCCATCCTTAAATATTAAGCAACTAAGTTGAACTTCTTGTACACTTGTGCTGGAGTGTGGTAGGTCGCCCTGTAAGGTGAAGCTGAAGGACCAGTGAGTATGGGTTTTTTTCCTGGTATTTATCTGAGCTTCGCAAACAGGCACTGTTTGTTTAACACCCTGTTCTTCCCCAAATTCTGGATGCTGCCCCACATCCTTTTCCCCCTCTCTGAGTCATTATCTGTAACAGCTTGGCGTGAATGAGGCTTCAAGAACTCATGAAAATCCATTTTCTCTATTGGAATTTCTCCTGGGCGTGATGGAGATAAATTGATTGAGTTGTATGGGAAAAGCTTGCCCTACAGTGTTGATGCTGCTATTGCCTGGATAAATAGGATACTTGAGCTGCCTGCTAATAATATAGCAGCTGCCTGTTAATAACCTTTCATAGAATTCAAGCATTTTAAAAATCTTGTGCTCTAGTAGCAGTCTAATCTGTAATAGATAGGGAGTTTTTAAGATGATGATGATGATGATGGTGAGTTGTTCATGAACAGAAATTAATGTAATATTCAGTTAGAAAGTATTTAATTTAGATACTAAGATAAGAGATTTACCTATATTAGGAACTGGGGAACATTTCAGAAGAGGAGGAACAGGAAGGAAGGGTTGAAATCTTGATTAGAAAGGAGCCAGGCTGCTGGTCCTGGAAACTAAAAAGTGCTAAAAACTGTGAGGAAGCTGAGAGATGCAGAGGAGCACAGATGTCAGATGGCTGTGATCCCCCCAAACAGTCATGGCTAGTGTTCAGTGTGTGTCTGAGCAAGGTGGGAAGAAAGCAGCACAACTGCAGCAAGTAGGGAAAGCACATCAGCCTCCCTTCTGTGCCAGCTGACAGTATGTCCGGTATAGCTGGCAACAGGCCGAGGGCAAAACTCACTGCTGCTGGAAGCTCGGAAAATGAGATGGGAGACCTGAGGTGCTTGGTTTCATGTGGTGAGCCTGACAGAGGCAGCTCAGAGACCTTGCTGAAAGAGAGTAATCAGTGGATGTGGTGTTCCCAGGCTGGGAACAGAGTAAGATATGCACGTGAAGGGGTTGCGTTGTTTTTGGAGTCTAGAATGAAGTATAACAGAATGAAATTATTGTTGAAAAAGAGAAAAGGGTATGGGATCCCTGTGGTTGAAAGTACCAGATTGTAACAATAAAAACATAGCATTAAGATGGTATAATTACCCCCACCCTCAATCAGGATATAGATGGAGTTCAGAGAACCTGTAAATTCAGGACGGGTACTCATATTGGGATGTTTCAGCTACCTACAGAATTTTAGTGCCTCATCTCTGACAGGACATGGAAATAATTTCTTTTGAGGTAGTAAAGAGCTGCTTTGCAGAACAACTAGTTTTCAGTCCCAGAGAAGATCTGCTCTGGCTTTGGTCCTGAACAGTGCACAGGACCAGCTGAAGAAGTAGGTAGGAGAGATGATTTGTAATAGCAATTACGGTGCGATTAGCTGTAACACTGCAGCAGGAGAGACTAAACAAAATAAATCAAGAAGACCAGTGTGTCCAATTTAAAGAAAGGGAACTGCATGCTAATGAGGCAACTGGTCAAAAGGAAGAGAAAGCATTAAGGCTAAAAAGCAAGAAGCCTAGAGGTAGCCACTTCTCAAAAATACTGTATTAGAATTCAAGACAGACTCTGTACTGAAATTTGTAAAAAACCCAGTAAAAACCCTACGTGGCTCAACAGAAAATGAAGGTATCATACAGAAAGGACTGGCATTTATAATAGAAAGTTTGTCCTCCAGAAGAGAGCAGGAAGTCCTAGTAACTCATGGCAGATCAAAAGTAATCCAGGAATTAAGAAGGCTAAGGGAGAATTTGAGAAGCACCTTGCAATCAACGCAAAAATAAAATTACAGTTAAAAGTTATTTCAATATAAGAAAAGCAGGAAGATTGCAGAAGTCTGTCCTGTCCACAGAAATGGATCTAGAAAGGATGCTGGGAATGATGGACCATGAGTCTGGCTCCCATCCTTCAAAAGACAGTAAACTTGATAATAAAAATTAAGGTTATTGAACATAAAGGTAAATTGTTTGGAAAAAAAAAAATCTCTATCAGAACTGATAAATGTGAGAAATAAGAGAAATCTGAGTTTCCCAGCCACCCTTTCAGTTACCTGAATTTGCTCAAGGTGCCTGTGGTCACCATACTAGGTACGGGCACCTGCTGTGCATTCTCACCCAGGATGACTCGTGCCTGTCTTGTTTGCATTAGTCTAAAGCAAACAGAAACCTGTATTTTCAAGAGTCACTGGGGAAATAAATTATGATGTTTCTTTCAAGTAAGAATGGAGCAAATAGCAGGGAATCTGTAATGATGCCGAGTCTGCGCGTTGTTGGTGAAGAAGGGCTGGGGGGTGTGTAGACCAGATGACAAAAGAATTTGGGGGAATGTGTCCCATACATAGGAGGCAACAGGAAGACTGGATGGAGACAGTCATGTGTATATGAAATGTCTGTGCCATGTGTAGGAGCAAGAAGTGCAAGTAATAGATGAAGGAAAGCAACTCCTTTGATGGCTGTTTTCTCTTCGGGGCTGTTGTGGCTGTCCTCCCTACATGAACTTGACCTCCTGGCCTCCTAGGCCCCTATGTGTGGACCCCGTGCGTGGTTCTTTCCCAGCTGGCCTAACCCTGGATCTGTGCCTGTGTTTACCGCATGCAAACAGGAGGCATGTATGATGGGCAAAAGGGGTGCTGAACAGAAAGCAGATTTTATCATCAAACGTATGCACAATAAGGACTGTGTTCTTGGATCTTGGGTTTTGCCTGCTTTGGGCTTATAAATACCTTTGGCAACACTGAGCAGCTCCTTAAGAGGGAATATTTTTACATTTGTAGCTGCAGAAGCTGCTGCAGTAACTAAATACACAGTGAGGTCATGAAGTCTGAAGAGAGCTCAGGATCTTAGTACAGCTGATAAATTTACCACATGCATATTTGTAAAGCGTTTGGACAAATAAACCAAACACTACAGTGCAGTTATGGAATTCTCAAAGCTGGCATCTCTGCTATTATAAAACGTGCTCTTCAAAAAGCACAGTTATTACTCAGGGGAGGGCTAAACGGCAAATTAATTTACAGCTAATACCACAGACCCATCAAGGAAGCGTATATGTTTTTCAGTTGTTTGAATTATCATTCTTATCTAAACGGATCTATTGATCATTAATGATCTAGAAACCCTTAGGGCATGACAGGCAAGCGAGAAAAACCCAATAAGCTCTCCACTGTTGCAGAATACCAAGAAGCAAAAATGCTACTATAGTGTCCTTACAGCAGGTCTGTGAAACACTGCGTGAATGAGTAAACAGGACCTTCTGCATGCTACAGCCTGACCTTCAGTTCTCTTACCATGCACAAAGATCTACTGAGAACAGCCTTTCATTCAAACAGCACCTCTTTTCAAACAATGTATTACCAAATAATATTTATGAAAATAATGGAGTGTGTAACACATACAAACATACTGATTGTTATTGAGGACCTTAGGAATCTCTTTTAAGATGAGCACAGCATTCCCAACACTACTTTTTTGTTGTTTCACTATTTGAAGCCTACTCAAGCATTTTTAACAAATGGGTATGTTGACTTATGGGCAACAGTATTGTAGCTGATGCATAGTCAGAGAATTTAAGGGATAGAACTTCCTGCAGATTTCATCCTTCCTGTAATAACCAGGCTGGAGGCCAAGAGCCCCTCCAGCCCTTTCTGTATCAGTGCAGCACAGAAGATGTTTCTCAGGTGCGTGTGGCACTGCAAGCAGGACAGCGTGTCAGCAAACATTAGCTGTGCTGGGAGTCAAGTGGTTTAGGATGGGCACGGTGCTGCTCTAACCTGCCTTTGGTACCCAAGTTCATTTATCCCCCGATGGGGACAGCAGGAGCTGTGTTTGTTGTGGAGTCACTGGAATAGCCGAGTTAACTCTGCGTTATGCTCTGTTGCATGGCACAGACGCGTCCTCTCTCTGCTGTGAAATCATTTGTATGTAAGAGGAAAGGGAGGAAGATTCATACCTGCTAGAGTCCAATATTCCTCCTTTAAAGCAGTAATGGAATAGGGTGTGCTGAGTAGAGCACTGGCTTTTGCCCAGCAAACAAATAAGGACAAAATCAGATAGTGGGTAGCCGTTCAATTAGAGAGCAGTCGGTCTGTCTGAGCTCTGAATAAGGCTTGAGTCATGGAGAAGAAACAGTAGATGCAGTAGTAGTACATAGTACTACTATGTGTAGTACCTACTACTGTACTATGTCCTGCTATGTACTAGTAGTAAAGATGTATATCATAATGTATATCTTAATTCTGCTGTTTCATAATTCATTATTTCTTGTCTATACTTTTCATACCCTTGTAAATTCTCCTTCTAAGTAATGTATAAACATATTGAAGAAAAATTAGTTTAATGATATTGTATTTTTCATAATGTTTTACTCTTTTTTCATGTTTGAATGGTGATCTGCGTGGGTTTTGGTTTTTTTTTTCTTCTTCAGGTGCATATGTGTGTTTATAATATACAGAATAGGAAATGAAATAAAGCTTGCAATGTACTTTTTCATACAGTTATATTTATCCTGGGTTACTTATTATAATGTCCAGCACAAACAGTGCTTTTCAGGATGATATGCCCCAAATACATTTGCCAGATACTTTTTAGACAACAGCCTGGAAAGAAGACCAAATCCTTGTGAATACAAATCAACCATGTTTTATTAATCTAACCTACTATTAAATATAGTGTAAAATAAAGCAGTTTAAAAATATGCCAGGAATGAAACAAAAAAAAAAACAGAAAAAGGGGCAGGTGATAGAGCAGAAGCAGCAGGAAGCAAGGCTTGATGCCAAGGTAGACATGACAGATTTCTTGACTGGAGAGAGGAAACGGGTTCTGCACAGTAACTAGGAAGCTTGGCGTGAACATTGAGGAGAGAGGGGAGGACAAAGTAGAAGGAAGAAGATCCTCATCTAAGAGCGTCAGGAAACACCACAAGAACTCAGTCTCCCTGATGAATTTGCAGGAATTGTTAACTAACTTAAGAGCATCTTGTATATTTGGTAATTGTCACACAGTTAGTGATGTGATACCCTACCCATTTCAGGGGCTCCAGATAAGCCAGGTCACTGGTTCATCCTGGATATGAGAATTCCTCTGCACACCTCCAAGAACCAGTTGGTAACTGGACCGAACATGTTCCCTGTGTTGGCTGGTGAATATTCCCTCCTTCAGCTGGCCAAGCTGGTAGGTGGTTGTGCTAATTACTTGGCATGCAATGCCACGTCTAAAGAGGACTTTTGTTTAATTTTTGTCCTGGTTTGAGTGAAAACAGAACTAATTCTGTTCAGTAATTTTACTTTTCAGCTTGGTTCTTCTAATTAACTGCACTTTCTGAAGTTAGCAGCCTGTTTTCACAGACAGTGTCTGCTTCTAGCAGTGATAACACCTTATGTTTAGAGTTACTACCAAGGATTGGTGTGCAGACCAAGGTCACTGCTGGGTCCTGTGTACCACACTGGGGGTGCAGGAAGTGGAAGGCTGCACCTTCAGAGAGGAGCGGACAGGACGGGTGACTCTAAACTGACCAGCGAGGTATTCCACGCCATATACGCCATATTTGGTCTAGAGCTGAGGGACCCGAAGGGTCTCTGGGCTCTTCTCTCCCCTTTTGGACTGCTTTGCCACCTTTTGCTTGGCTTGGCTCGGGTCCTCTCTCGGTTCCTTCCTCGGAGCACCCAAGGAGGACTCTGTCCGTCTGCCTTCGATCCGCTCTGTGTGTTCCTGAACCCGGTACCAGAATCCAGCTCCTGAACACAGCTCCCGTCTGCTGCGGGGCCCAGTCTGGGACTCCCCCGGAGCCTGCACAACATCAGTGGTGACGGTGATGTAATTACCATCAGGGGGGTTGGGTTCCATACTGGTTTTGTATATATTTGTATATATTCTATTTTTATAATTATTATTTTCCTTTTCATTAAAGCTGTTCTAGTTTCCTTTTCTAATCACTAAGTCTCTCTCCCTTATTCCCTTTCTCTTCCCCCTTGGGGAGGGAGGGGGGTTAACAGAGAGCGTCTGTTATAGGTTTAAGGGGCTGCCCTGACCCTAAACCACGACAATTTTGTATAATAATAAAGCATTTTCTTTGATTAATGCAGATATTAATCTATATCGCCTGATGTATTTTAATAAATCGTGATACATATCATGGAATCACAGAATGGTGGGGGTTGGAAGGGACCTCTGGGGATCACTAAGTCCAACCCCCTGCCAGAGCAGGGTCACCCAGGGCAGCCCACACAGGAACAGACCCAGGTGTGTCTGGAAAGTCTCCAGAGGAGACTCCACAGCCTCTCTGGGCAGCCTGGGCCAGGCTCTCTCACTCTCACAGGGAAGAAGTTTTTCCTCAGGTTGAGGTGGAACTTCTGTGTTCCAGTTTGTGACCATTGCCCCTCATCCTATCCCAGGGCACCACTGACAACAGACTGGCCCCTTCTGCTTGACACCCACCCTGCAGATATTTGGAAACATTAATGAGATCTCCTCTCTTTCTTCTCTTCTCCAGGCTAAACAGCCCCAGGGCTTTCAGCCTTTCCTCATCAGAGATGTTCCAGTCCCAAGACTTCTGCTTCTTGAAGAAACAAGCATTTTCTTTATTATTTCCTGATAAATTAAAACCAAGTATTTTGCCACCGCTTTGATGTTGCTGGGATTGGATTTTACATGTGGCTTTTTCTTATACCTCTATATTTCAGGTTCATTTTGTTTTGTCTGATTCTAATATAACTAAATGTTTTCCCTTTTAGCTCTCTGGTAAATTGTTTTTGTCTCAGACCATCATCTTTGTCCTGCTTTATATATAAGCATTAGGATAGATAGGCTGCATTTGAAGAAATCTACACTTTTCTGCGAGTATGGCTCACTTCAGCATTACGATGCCTTATTAATTCTGTACTTGGCAGATTAACATAAATCATACACCGGGTATTACAATGAAGCTTTGGGATTTAAGGATGTAAGGTGAGGTTGGCACGTCCTTAAGAGAAGTTATGAGGCTAGAGGGACTTTGCTTCTAGAGATCTTCAAGGAATTTTCTTGGGACCAAACAAGTGATGCTTTCATTAATGACCTTTGTGGAATAATGAGGAGCTTGCTAATGAAACCTGCTGTTGGTGTGCAGCTGGGAAACATTGTTACTGTGTGAGAGAATTACAGTATGGTAGAGAAAAGCTGAATAACCTTGAGGACAAGCAAGAGATAAAAGAGAATGAATTCAGTATCTGAGAGAACAGGTTCACGTACTCAGAGACAGTTCATAAGAGCTTTCTCCTGTGAGACAGTAGCTGCCACCTAACCCAGTCAAGGTCAGGATCCACCAAGTTTCAGTCAGTGTTCAGATGGAAAACTGCCTATAACTTGAACATCATGGCACTTTTACCAAATCAAAGCTGATGTAGGTTTTACAAGTTAAATATTTCCCTGTCTTTCCTACTTGCACAGCCCTCCTGGAAACCTAAGGGAGGTGGCAGTACCTGATGGACACTGACTAGCACAAGCTTGTGTCAACTGCTTAGCACAAGAATCAAAGAGAGGCTTAGTTCACTTGCCCATCCAATTTGGAGGCAAAATCTGAGTCTCTCAGGAGAGTACATTAGCACATAGCATCAGTGTTGCATCATCAGATGCAAATAGCATCAATGTTCTATTGTAAGTTTTCTGTATTCTCCAGTTCAAATACTTTCACTACATACAAAATACCTTAATAGCAAGAGGAACTGCACTTGGTCTCACAAACAAATCATCCAGCTGCCAAACTGTGGGGGTCATTTCACTTTCTAGCCCAAAGACTACCATTTTTGTCTGTCTGTTTCTGACAATTAACCACTTTTCTCAGTGTTAAACTGATTGGAAAATCCATTCCTCAGCAGATAGGTTTCCGAAGAAGGGCTTGAGTGTTTATTAGGTCATCTAATAAAAGGTGTGATCTGCCTTGACAAATGTTGCTGCTTATTTTCTAGGCATGAGAAAGTGCAGTTTCACAACTGGCTTCTGTTCTACTGCTAAAAGCTTGGGCCTAATTCCTACATACCTCCCATATGCTACTTCTGTCATTTATATTGCATTATGATGAAACTTGGGGAAAAAAACCAAAAGATAACTGCCAGGTCAATTGACAAATATTGATAGTAGAACCAGAGAAGGGCTGGAAGTGTCTAATAGGCAGAGTGGTACTGCTCCTTGGGCCAGCACTGGCCTCAGGAATGGGATGAAACTTTACCCAGAGGATCATTTTTCATCATTACTCTGTTGGAAATGCATAGTACTACGCTGCTCATGTTCCTGTTGAATTTGGACCGCAGTCTTTGCACACCAATTCTAATTTAGAAGGAAAGGCTGACAAAAATGCATTTGAGATGTCCATTGTAACAGCAACAGCGGTGACTCATAATCTCTGCTGACAGTAAGTACTGTATTGATCCATAAGGAAGGGACCCTGGGAACAAAATGCTGCCCAAAAGCTGGGTATTTATCTGTTCTGATTCTTTCTCAAATATCTTCAGGCAGTACTCCTGCAGTGGCATCTCTCTCTCATTATTTTGCACAATTGAAAGGCTCCCCCCCCTTCTCCTGAGATCTTTTGTGCTGTACAATAGGTCTTGGGTTTACTGTTGATTCAAATTCCCTTGTGGATTTTTTTCCTTTTCAAAGAGTTTCAAAGTAATCCCTCTTTACTGGTCTTTCACAATCACTAAAACATTGGAAAAGCGTACAGACTGTGACAGAAAACAATAAAGTTAAGGCAATTCCCAGCTGAGGGTGATACAGTGCCATATGTCCATCACATACATTTAAGCGTTGAGAGAGAAAATGAAGCAGCTTGTTAAAAGTCGCGGCATTGTGCCTTGGTGTTGGAAGGACATAAAACACTTGCCATCATTAAGTGAGGATTTAACGTTTGGTGTGCTCAAATGCTCCTCATTTTTTTTTCTACAACAATCCTTCATTAGCATGTTTGTTTGAACAGTACAAAATGTCCTGCCCCCGCTGCACGCTGCTGGCCGCAAGGTTTGGGTTTCAGCTGCCGGTCTGTCATGATAGGCTCTTGGACATCATCTGCATGACATGTCTGCTGTGCTTTGCACTTGGAAAATAGTTTTTAAAGGGTCAGATTACTGACTGGTGAAAAGTGGAAATAGGTTCATAAAACCATGGTTTGTAGGTGTAAACTCGAGCCTCCGTTTTAGTTCTTTAATTGGTTCCTGTAGAGTTTTATTTCTGCTTGTAGGACATTTTTATTCAAGGGTACTAAGATCCTGGAAATCAGTGTTTGTAATGAAAATTGTGACCTGACTTCAATGTTAGTCTTGCTGACTGCTAGAAAAGCTGTACCTTAAGAAATGCTAGGACAAATCTGTCTCTGCAGTGAAACACAAACAAAGAAAACACATATATACACATTTGGAGTCTGGTACGGGAGCGGAACAGCAAGAAACTTGAGGACGAAAGCCTCAGAACTCTTCTGTCAGCCCCTGGCAGTAACAAGGGAATACTTCCATGTTAATGACAAATAGACCACGCAGACAAACACTGTTGTCTCTGCAGGACCGTTCCATGGGGTGCTGGAGGCCCTGACTTCAACAACTGCTCTAGAGAAAAAACAACTTTTATTTTGGCTGTGCCTTAGCCTGCAGTGAGGTCACATTGGGTGCTCGTGTTTGCAGCAAACACCTTCACCTATGTGCGGGGAGCTGGGCTGGGAGCAGCCGGCACCTGGGCCAAGGGCCCCCACCTGGGCCTGGGCTCCCAGAGCATCCTGGGGCGGGACCCGCCAGGAGGCAGCGCATTTGCAAGGGCTCCGTTGTTTTGCTCTACGTGGGAGCGAGGTCTGGAAAAAGGCGGTTGTTGGCGGTCCTGCTGTTTCACCCGGATCTCCAGGCGGCTGTGCTTGGCCCGGGAAGATGGAGTCACCCCTGATGTCAGGGGAGCAAAAGCAGCTGCGGCACCCGCAGGAGTTGCCGGTAGGTGGTGAGGCTAAACTACGGGGTGTGCTGAGATCAACTCTCTCGTAGCCCCTCAAGCGGCAGCGGAGCGCTTATATGCCAGGTGCCGATAGCGCCTTCGCGGCCGGGCCGCCTCTGTGCGTAGCGCAGCGAGGCCTCTGCAACCCCGGCCTGGCCGCGCCGCGCTGTGCCCGAGGCGGCGGGACGAAGCGCCCAGAGCAGCCGGCCGCTGCCGCCGTCCCCGGCACCGGGCCGGCTCCTTCTACCGTCGGAGGGAGCTAGCGGCTTTCTGCGGGGACCGGGCACCCCGGGCTCTGCATGCCTGGGGCTCGGCGGGAAGGTTGCCGCCGGCAACGGCCCCCCAGAGCGGCGCCGGTAAACCCGGCCGATGGCCACAAGATGGCGCCGGCGGGCGGGTGAGCGGCTGCCCCGGCGGGAACCGCGGCTGCTCGGGGCGCGGGGAGGCACCTGCCGTGGCTCGGGGCCGCCCTCGCCGGGAATACAGCTGCCGCTTGGAATTCGTAAGCCTCTGAGCACATGTAACGGTGCTTCTGCCCTGCGTGTGCACGCAGCCCGACTTACACTGGAGGTGCCGCCTGTGGTTTCTTTCTAGCCTGGGAATCCGTGTTCAGCTGCCTTTTGCAGTGCCCCTTTGCCTCGCCGCTGTAAGCAAGCGGCTCAGGAAGGCATTGACGTAGCCCAGGTGCTTCAGTTTTCAAGTAAGAGTAATGAAATGCGCTTGGTGACAGCTCTAAAGCAAGGCTTTCCTGTGGCGTTTGTTCCTACACAAGGACGTGCTATTAGCAACATGCTCAGGGTGGATTTTGGAGCATCTTGAGTTTGTCTGGTGGTAGTACATGGGGGAAAGTGTCTCCTGGGGGAGAAAAGAACTCTTATGTTATTTACTTCTAATATAAAAGGTTAAATTCTTTCCCTCACTCCCAAAAAGGTTCATTTCTCACAATGAAGAGAAGAAACTCTCTGTGGACAGTTTGAACAGCTGGCTCAGCCTGAGCGGGAAGCCTGTGGGGAATTGGCTGAGTTCAGGCTCTCCCAATGGCACTAAAGGATCTCCGTCCATAATAGTTTTATTCCTGTCCTTATCATCTTCATTAATGTGGATATGGCTTAGAAGGCAAATTAACTTTATGCCTTAGTCTTTATGAGGGATCTTGCTCCCAAGTGTAGGGACCCACAACAGAGTGGTGTTGAGGTTATGAAGTTATGACAACTGAAGTAAAACCATTTTAGAGCTGGATGGTAGGGAGTCTAAACCATCCTTTTAATGTAAGGAAAATGCAGAAGAAGTGGGGCTTGCTAATGGTGTCCAGTCAATTTTTGAAAATAATCTGAGTTTTTGTGTCTGAACCAAGTTTCCTGTCATCCCTAGACAATCTATTCCAACTCTAAAACCTTATTTTAAGAATTAACGCAACATTTTAAAACAAGCTGTTGGAATTTCAGTGGTGCTGCAATTGGCCATCTGCTATTTTTCTAATTCTAGCTTATGTTCAAATAAATCTGCCTCATTTTCACAAAAGTGTGTTCTGGGACTTGCGTGTTCTGTCACTGCATGATCCTCTTGGTTTTATTCATAGATTGCGTGGGTGCCTGCGGATGGGGTCTTGGAACTGAAAAGGTTTCTGAGGTCTGTTTCTTACCCTTTTTCCAAATTTAAAAAATTATTCTAAATAGCACATGGGGTTTTTTTTATTCTGAAAGGGAAGTGAGAGGAGGATCAGTCACAGTAATCTCAGCTTGATTCTCGGTAGCTTTCAGTGATTTAACTTCCAGAAAGAGAACTCTGCTTTCATAAACACACTGCTCTAAATAAAAGGATATGCTCAGGGTTTTCTTTGTCTTTTTAAGATGTTGTTGCTGTTACAAAAGCGTGAGCTGCGTAACTGTTGGGCAGATTTCCAAAACGTACGGACGTTTAGTGAGGTTAACATTCCAGAGGCATAACAACATGGAGCACGTCTTCATTCTGGTTAATATACCAGTTGTCAAGGGTTGTCTCTTCTCTGTATTCCAGGTTACTGTAATAGTTTCCTTTCTTTCTGGGACATTTGCACATATCATCTTTTAAGATGTTTTTCCTGTTACTGTATGCAGTTAGGGATTTATGTTCTAGTAGTTGCACTGAAGTTTCACCCAAAGCATAGGGATGCTTAGATCCAAGTCCTTCCCTGTTGTGTTATGCCCAGTCCTTTGGTGTCTAGGTCCAGGTGACTTCTGCCCCTGTCTTTTAGATCACCTACTCTTAGAGTAACTGAAGTCTATCATAATAGTACTTACGCTTTACCAGAGAGATAGCTTTATGAAGTGCTGCAGGAAGGACATGCTTTTCCTCTTTTACAGGCAGAACATCTAATCCCATTTTCAGTCACACGGTTAATGTATTTTGGGCTTCCTGAGAACAGAAGCACGGCCATAAGAAACCCAGAGAAGGATCTGTGTTTTAACTGTTGTACTAATAAACACTAGGTTTGTTATGTGTGAATGCTACTGATAGGTAAAAAGCACTTTAATAATAACCTTTGTTGTATGATGAAGCAAAAGAAGTATGTTTACTTCCTCCCCTCCACAAAACCAAAGCTGGCTACCTGGAGACTTCTAAACTGAGCTGGTATTAGGGAGCTCCGTGAAGAAAAATGAAATGTGGGGTAACCAACAGTTCACGTACCTTGGGAAATTACACTGCCTGTTTCCAAGCACAGTGAGCTGTAATACTTACCCCATAAGAGAGCACTGAAATCACCTGGCTGCTGCAGACCTATGTGATAAATGTGCATCGTGAAGGCACTCCTGGTCTTGCTCTAAACCTGTAGGTGACACTGTACCTGCACAACTACATCTTTTCAACAGCTGAAAAAGCCAACTGTAGCTGTGTTTATGAGCTAGGACCTGGGATTACTGTGTAACTTAGACTCACCCCTTGATGGTGGAGCTTGTTTTCCTCAAGAAAATACGAAGTATATGAAGAAGTAGCCAGGTTACAGAGCAGTCAAGTCTGCACAGTTCCACAGAAGCTGAAACCTTTTCATGCTGTGCCTTTTGTTGCCTCTCGCCACCATCCAGTCTTCCCTCTCCTTTACCATGGCTGCAATGCCTGGCTGCCTGTGGCAAGTCGACTCAGAGCTGAACTGGATGCCAGAGATCTTCCTGAGCTCACTCCTTGTTGGGTTAGGTGCCAGCTGTAGAAAAAGAACTTGCGTGCATAGCCTGGGGTAGGCAGTTCCTGCTTTCAGACACACGTATCTGCCCTAAACGCCCTCTGAACATGGTCTTCCTTACGTTCCAAGTTACTTTAATAATTTCCTATACTTCTGGGAGATTCAGTCAGAGCTATAGGACACCAGAGCACCACCTTTGACTCAGGAACTCTGCCTACCATGAATCAGGAGGCTGGAAAATTATTTGGGGTGGGGGGTGGAATAACATATACACTTTGTGTTCCAAATACAAATTTTCTGGGCTATTTGCTGTTGGCTGCTCTGCAGGACAGGTACTAAGTCATCCTTGTTTGGACCTGCAGACACTTGTGCTTGTAGTGGGTCTGGCTGAGCTGCTTTTCCCTTCCAGCCCTCATGCTGCAGCACTGGGAGCTGGAGGGTGTTGACAACACACCCGTGTTATGACTGCCAGTGCTCACACGGCACCAAAGGATGGGGGGCAGGATGAGGGAGAGGATACAGCCGACCTGAGCTGACCAGTGGGATATTCCATACGATATGACGTCAGCTCAACTATAAAGGGAGAGGGCAGGAGGAGGATGGGGGGGCATTCTGCTTTGTCCTCCAAGCAGCTGCTACGTGTTCCTGGAGCCCTGCTTCCTGGACTTGGCCCAACATCGCCTGCGGACGGGAAGTAGAAAATAACATGTTATCTATCATAACCCACACCCCTGTGCTTTGCATCTTATTCTTTCCCTGCGTGCCGTGCTGAAGGGGGTCGGGGGGGAGTGATAGAAGGGCTTGGTGGGCACCTGGTGCCGTGCCAGGGTCAACCCAACACAGTGCTGAACCCTTAGATTGCTCAGAAAAGGAGTCAGTTCTACTGCCTTACTCATAGACAGCCTCCTGTAGTAGGCTGGCTATGTGCAGGTATAACGCAAGCGGCTCCTTTTATACCCTGCTGCAGTTAACACTTGCTGGGTTTTAATCCTCTGAAGTGACGAGTGCATTTATCTAGGGATAAGTAATCTCTGTACTTCAGGCATCTAAAAGTAGGTGGCTGTAGGTGCTATGAAGGGAGCAAACCTTGCTGCAAGAAGGAAATAGATTCAGTCTGTGTTTTCTTTCCCAGTGCTACATTCCTTGGTTTTTTTGAGGGTCATGTAACACGGTGGTTTATATATGGATGTGCATACAGGCACCTATTTGACCTCTGTGGGCGGTGAGGTGCAGAATAAAATAACAATAAAAGGCATAATTTTGAAATGTACTTCTCAATAGTAGTCAGTACCCAACTGGAGAAGTGCAAACCCCAGAAATTTTGAGAGATAATTGAAGAGCAAAACAGAGAAGAGCAGCCTGCCAAATGCTTCTCAGTTGTCCTTTTTGATAAGGTGATTTCTGTAGGTGTTGACCTTTTGGAAGCTATTCTGAAAGAAGAGTTTTGGATAGCAAATGCAAGCAACACAAATACTCGCAGTCAGCAGAAGGTTTGCATTGTCAGGCTACTGTACAAAGGATCAAAGAATTCAGGGCTATTTATATTCATTTTAATTTGTGAATTTTCGAGTGCTTTGCATCATTTAAGTCCAAGTATTGCCAGATGTTGAATATTTTCAACCACCAGTGAAGACACTAGAATGTGAGGTCGATTAGAACATAGTGAGATGCTGAGCTCGTAAGGTCAGCCCTGCCCTGACTCTTCCGAAGACAATTTACTGAAATGTGATCGTGTTACTTCAGTCCTCATCTTCTCCCATATTTGTTAAAAAAGGTTGCTACTCAAGCAGAGAAAACCTGTCCAGGTAAGTATTGTGCAACAGAGAGCGGTTGTTGAAGAGCAGTTATTGTTAGCATTGTCTGGGACACCAGCATAGTCTGGCATTCGTGTTGTGATTAATGGCCTTAGCAAACCCCAGAGAAATGACAGGATTTACACAAAGGAGTGCAATATCCGCTAGCAGCACCCAGCTTAATAACAAGGCTAAGCATGAAACAGTGCTTGATGGCATTAATAAAATCTGCCATGGGATGCAGCACGGTATTTCTAACTGCATCAGTCCTTGAGGAGAAAGCAGATAAGACAGCTGTGGTGATAGAATAGATAATGCATTAAAGAAAAATTAACATATCTTCGGGGATCCTTTTAGCAGGAGGTGGAGGGAGGCTTTTCTTCATGAGGGGAACTGCAGTTTGATGGAGAACATCGTGGTTAGAAATCTTCACTCTTAAAGCAAGCATAAACCAGACCCCCTTACATTTGCCTGTGTGTTTTACATAACCAGTGCTAATTGTTCAAACAGTAGTTTCAGCTGCAGTTGTGTTTTTACCTTTGTGTCAGCTGATGGTTCCTTATAAACAATGTACCCCCTGTTTTGCTCATTTATTTTAGCTGATAATATCCTACAGTAATGAAAATATGGTGAGTGTTCAGGTTCTTAGTTTTAGCTAAACTACACCATAAAACTTCTTAAATCATCAGAACTTTGAGTCATTGTATTTTTGTTTTGCCTGAATAGTTCTCTGGCTTTGCCTTTCCTTGAGCGCTGAAATCTGCAAGTTTTGCGTCCTGTTTGCTCTGTGCTGGCTTCTTCCCCTTAAATGATGGGCGTGCTTTTATGATTGCAGGATTGCACATACCTGTGAAATAGAAGACAGTAGGCACACTGACGAAGTCACACAAATCATTAGGAACAAGTGTCAAGCATTACATGTAGAAATAGGCTGAGATGATCTCTGGAAGTAGCCTGCTATAGTTGCTTACCAGAGAAGTTGTGTCCAAACTTGAAGAGAAGGAAGTCCATGCTGTCATTGGCATCAAATGAATATAGGTGGCGTTGAGACAGAAGCATGCCTTTCAGTCATGTGAAATCCAGTATGAAATAGTCAGAGATTGCAGAAAAGGCACAGTGGGTGTCTTGCAACGATGGGTAGTGCAAAATCAAGAGAAGCAGGAAGGTCTACAGTATGCAACATACCTACAGATTTTTAACCCACAACACTGCTATGAACTGCTATCTTCAGCATGAAAAACTCCCTGCAACGTGTGCGATTTCTGGTGTTGCCCAAGTTCTTGGTAACCTGACCACCATCTGTGCTAGTGCTGCTGATAATGATGGTCACCAAACATGCAGAATCCTTTTCCTGAAGAAAAAAATCCATTCATCTGAGTTTGGCTAATAGTACAGGTGCGATCAACTGCTCAGGATGTAAATATTTTTGATCCCTGATATTCTTTTAGGAATGGAGTCTGCTCAGTCTCATGGATTTGGGCATTAATTAGATCATCTTGATTGTGTTTAGAGAAGGGGCAGAGGTTGATTTCTAGTGTTTCTTCTGTCAGCAAATTGGTGATATTCTGTCCTTCCTAACACTGTAAACCGGTATTTAAACATCTAGTTCTTATCTTATTAATGAGGAGATATTTTAATTGCTGTAACTGAATGACTTGAAATAATTGAGAGCTCACTGGGCACATGGCCAAAGCTCTGAACTAGAAAAATCAAATCATTTACGGATTTTTCTCCTTATTCCGCCTACTTGAACCACCTACTGATGCAAGGCCTGGAGGTCACAGGTTCTCATAAAGCTGAACGTGAAATTATTTGAAATGAATCTCAGCAAGTTGGCTTGGATGCATATAAAACTGCGGCGTATTCCCTTACCCCAGCTAAGCTTATCTTTCTATAGAGCTTTCTAAGCTCCTCTTTCTTTTTTCTACTTTCTATTTTTGTCAGTCTGAACCATTCAGTTGCAGAGGGCTTGCAGAAGGACTGTGCAATGAGTTGTGTTTTGAACAAGAAGCCTCACAACTAATTGCTAGCAGTCAAGCATGCTCTGTCAGGATGTGGGCTACATCTGTTGCTTGCTTCTTGACACATTTCTTCACCTGTGATCCATTCACTGGCTTCACAGATGAAAAATTCCAAATGCTTCTAAGATCCTGAAGAATGCACATGAGCTGCTTGTGATAGGATCCATTTCACTGCATGTCTGAAGAAGGGACATCTGTCTGATGCTGTGTTCCTCTGAGGCAGTGGAGTCATGTACCCTGTTACTCTCTCTTGAAGAGATCTCTGTGACCAGAAGTTGGGTTCTATCTGGACTTGCTTCAGCTCTTAAAACATTACCATTATTGCAAGAAGGATCAGAGTAGGGGAGCTTTGTGCTGACCTGAAAATGAGATGCCTGGATGTTCCCACTTGGTTTGCTTACTCTGCCAGATGTGTGGTTTTAATGCTTTTTATGGGGGGTATGGCAGGGTTCTAGAGCACTGGTAAACACAGCGCACATGCCCATCAGCATAATTCCTAGTTCATTCTCTTCCAGCTCTCATGATTATGTTTCAGGAGGTTTAAAAAAAAAAAAACAAAACAGGAAAGGAAAACACACCTGCTAAGTGAAGACAATGTCAGGAGAGAACCCCCTACACAGGTACCGTAATAAAAGCAAATACTCTTAAAATACACTTCTGTGATTTGAATAATAATTGAAATACAGTTTCCTAGGGAGCAGCATCAATAAAACTGAGGACTCTTCCTTGTCTGATGGCCCTGGATGAAGGAATGGTCTATCAAAGTGCCACAACTACTGCCTGAGTATAATCTCTGTCAGTTAGATCAAGAACACATTCTGCACCCTCTTTCTCACCATCTGCCCAACAACCAGTTGAACTTAATCTGCAAGTGATAGAAAAGCAGCCTTCAGTTACTTGGGAACATGACATTTATCACATTTAATATCTACTGACGAAAATGTCTGTTAATAAAAGGGTGCTGAGTGTAGCACTGGAGAAATTCTTTGCGTTTCTGTCTTCATTTTTATATAAAACCATCAATGAAATGCTATCATCTTGCTTGTCAATGTGTAATTGCCTTTTAATTATTGGCTGCTAAGTAGTCATTTTGTCATGTTTACTGATTCCAAAAGCAATATCTTTGCTTAAGATTTACCCAGTCTGGAGGAAGTGAAACTGTTTCACTGTCTTAAACTGTAGCTGTGCCTTAAGTGCATCTTTTGTTCGCAGTGAATTCATTGTGTGTTGCCTGATGATGAATGAAGGTACACGCGTAGACTTCAGTCACTGTCATATCATAATGTCAAAACCTAGGTATTCCAGGGGCTGAATTTGGTGTAGGAGAGAAGGCTACAGGAGGGGCCCACGTTGATTTTATGATTGCCAACTATGGCTATCTTCTCTAGAATTCAACTTGCCTGAACCCAGCCATGTGAATCAGCAGCACAACACTGCAGGGGTGGTTCTCAGGGATAGGAGTCTGGGGGAAGCAGAGGCATGTTCTGCCTCTTGCCTTTCTAAAAGCCGGTGTGGTAATGTCCTCTTTATGACAAACCCCAGGTACGTACCTTGACCTGGACTCTGAACACTAGTAGTGAATAACTGAAGGCATTGCCATGACACATGCATTGATAGAACAACGTTTGAAGGTTTGGTTCATCATGCAGTGGGAGCTGACTGAAGGAGGCATCTGTTGATCTCCCGTGATGCTGGCTCTGTCACACAAAGCTCCCGGCCTGCTGCCCTGGCTTTCCTGCCCCTGGACATGTGTATAATCTAGGTCTGCACTCAGCACAGCGTGGCACGAGTTGGTAACAGAAAGCAGACAGGCACTGATGGGAAAGAGTAGTCATAAGCCTAAGTGGTGGGCACACACTTCTGCTTCACATGTGTCCCGTGTTACTGCCAGTATACTTACACAATGCCAACCTGGGCTTAACCGAGTTCTTGGTTTTCTTCATTTTGTTGCATTTGTTTCATTCGGAGGATAAATTCTGAGTATTTTCTGTAAGCTGGTTTTTCTTTGTCAGTCTCACAAACTGTCATGACTTTTTCTAATAAAATTTACAGAAGAAAAGTAATTTTTTTGATGAAATCTCAAATCACATGGCAACGTTAGCCAGTCACGTCTGGAAGTCATTTTACTGAGAACTTGAGTTGACAGTGAACAAACATTCCACGCGATGATCAGCTCTCTTACAAGTCATTCACAAAGACTAGTGCTGATGCTGGATCCAACTGCAAACATTGGCATAAGCTACAAGCTCTTAGGAGACCAGGAACTCAAGACTTTCAGGGGACTTTTTTCCTGGAAAACACTTGGACTCTCTTGATGAGATGATTTTTTTTTTTTTTTTTTTAATAGCACAATACTGAGGACAGGCTTAGCTACATCAAAATCAATTGATTCTGCTGGGAAAATTTCTAAACATAGTATATTCACTTGAGTAATCGATGAATTTTTTTTTTTTAATAATATTATTAATATTAATTAAAACCATTAATGTTACTGCCAGCTGTTTGGAATTTGATGATGTTGACTCATGTTTCATCAGCTTCTCAGTATTAAGTGGCTAGTATTGTGGCTAGTTTGGTTTGTTCTTCTGTCTAGGACTGCATGTGCAGTGGGGAAAAGACAACATCTGCAAAGTTAATAAAAATCCTGGAAGGGTGGCTTTCAGCAGCTCATGTGTGCCAATGGGCTCACGAAACTTAGCTGTTAAGACACAGTATCTGAGAAATCTTTCTTTGTTGTAGGCTGCAAACATAAAGCAGCCTGTCTGTCAGGTCCAAGACAGACCCAGCACACAGCAGTGGGTCAGCCTGTGCGCTTCGGCTGCAGCAGCGCTGGAGTAATCTACACATACGTGAGCACATGGACTGTGATGAGCACACACGTGTAAGTGGGGCTGCTGAAACCTTCCTCTGCACAACAGGAAATTCTCTTGGAGAAGTCCCTTTGGAATTTTTGCTTGTGTTACTGTGGATCATCTCTGTATCATAGTGACTTCACAGTACGGAAACTAGACAGTCTAAATTCCTTTTTTTTTCCTGTGACCCTAAGATTGTTATTAGCAGTCTTCTGGGTTGTTTTGCCTACGATACCTGTGAAAAACAAACTGTAGAGGAAGGGGGAGGGGAGTCTTAAAACAAATATTGAGAGAAATCTAGTTTGAGTAACATGTTCGTTTTTATATTGCTTTTAAACAGACAGGATAAAGTTTCTGTTGGAAGTAAAGAGAACTAGATTGAGCTAAGCTGATCAGTTAGGTCCAGGCCTCACTGTGTGCATAAAATTGGTTGAAGAAACAAAGAGCTGGATGTTCTGTATACTTTAGACCTGTTCTATAGTGTACATGGGCACTTTGTGATAAATGGTGTCAAAATTCGTGTCGACGGTGTGGTGAGGCATGCCGGGAGAGTCACTGATGTAGATAAGCTGTGGAAAAGTACTGAACCAACAGAAGCAGGAATGAAACAAAGTTTCCACATCATGGTTGGTGATTGGTCAAACATGCTCATCATTTGTCTGTCCGCAACATTTGTGGCCCAGATGGACCTTATAAGGACAAGGAGATGAGGTGGAGGTCGGGTGAAGGATGGAACCGGTGAGGAAGACTACAGCCTTCATCGTGGACGACCACCAGAGAGACCACCAGGACAGGGAATGCATGCACTAAAGCGGGAGCACCCCTTCCAAAACACTTAATTACAATGACCCTCCCTCTTCTTGGAATAACTATGAATATGTATTAGGATAAAAAGTATAAAAGAGGATGTGTTGTTGTGTCCTGTGTGCGTGTTGGTAGAGCGAAGACTCCCTGAGCACCCAGCGCTGTTTACTCGCCTTTTATTAACCCCATATAATAAACATAACCGCTACTAGTTAATGGATGGAATCTTTATTCATAACAACTTGAACCACAAATATTCTTTATGGCAAAGAAAAAATAAAAATTAGTGCTTTGCTGCCTGAACGTGTGGAATACGAAATACAACAACAGCTGGGAGAAGCTACTTTTCATTTTGTAAATAACTTTGATGTAGTCATACATTTTTCCTGTTCTAATTCCTTGCAAGTTTTGTAGATCCTTACCTTTTTTTATGAGGAGAAGTAATAGCCACAGAAGGCAAAAACCCCATAGCACAGAAAAAGGTAAGAATCATAGTTTCAATCTGTGATGCTATAGACTTGATGTACAGAGCATTCCACTCAAATAGGTTCTTGGTGCTTCTGAACAATCTCAGGTTTAACAATACTGCAGTTCTCTGTCAGACAATCTTAGTCTGAAACAAGAAAACTTTCTATTTCCAGCTGCAACTAGGAGAGAAAACCAGTAGTGTTTGCAGCCAGTGTACATGGATTTCATGTTTACGTGTGGTTACTGGAAGCTGCCCTCTGGGAAAGATAGTGCTATGAGAGGATGTCTTTTCTTGTAACCAGTGAAGGACAAACATGAAACCTTAGATTACTGCCTAGTACTTTTTCAGTTTAGTAGTTGCAGAATCCCCTTCTTCGTACTTGAGCTGTCAGCTAAATATGTTTGGAAATTCTTTCCCCTTTAATAGGTGCAATAAAATTTACTGTCCATTAAGTTTCTTTATGAATGAACTTTGCTTCACTCAGAGGAAACTGTGTAAATATACACCCTCTAATTTACAGTCTTGCCAAATGTTTCATGTTCCAACCCAACCAGCTTCAACCAGTTAATGAAGTTATTGGTCTCTGATGCAGATTCACTGTGTTAGCGTACTGGAAAGAAGCAGTCTAGTGAAATGCTCAGCAAAGCCCAACAGCACTGATGCATGAATTAGTGGTGTTAAGCCTCCTTTAGCCTCCATCTGTATTCTCTTTCAGCTTTGCTAGGTATTAATCTAGCAGGAGGGAAAAAAAAAATGCAGCTTTTGGCATTGGCATCTAGTAAAATTTCGCTAAGGGCTCTAGATTCCTACTGCCAGTGACACGTTAGAAGGTGGCAGGGTCAGTGATTCTTCTATGTAATGAATGAGAGATCATTGCAGCTGCAGAATTTGAGAGGTTTTCCCTGGGTTTTTAATTTTTTTTTCATTTGTCTCTGCTTGGCATAGTAATTACTGTAGTTAGGTTTTCTCTGATTTAGCTGCCTAACTGGAACTCGTTAAAACTTCTAAAACATTGTGGGGTGGGGGGAATTCTTAATGGTTGAGGTGAGGGAGGTGGACAAAGGAAAGGAGAGGAGCAAATCAAGGGTTTTAAGGGAAATCCATTCTTTTTGCAGGGAAACTGAAAACAGAAACTCTAAGCGTGATTTCTTTGCCGATTCTAAAACTTTAGATAAGATTTTAAGTTTCAGGGCTCTTGTCTGCAAAAAAATTACTTAACATTTAACAATACTACTGTACCATGTATGTAGTAGTATTTGGAGTATTTGGATACTCTTGTTTGGAGTATCGTTCCTATAATAAGTGGGTTACAGTCAAAGATTTATTTATGTGATAGGAAACAGTCACATTCATGATTTCGTACATTTATGGGGCTATCAAGACTTCTGTCTTAGGTGATTGATACCTTCATTGTTAAGATTAGAATAGAAAGTATCAACAAAAAAATTAATCTTCTGTTTGCCTTCCCCCCAAGATGTGCCCCTTTTTGGTAACACAGAGTTTTTGTGTGAGTGGTGGCAGCGGCTGTGTCGTGAGCGGGGCCACTCACCCCTGTGCTTCTTGAGCACTCAGAATAACGTCCACAAATACCTCGGAATTCTGGGTGGTATAACTGGTCCGAAATGCTTGCTATGACCTCTGCAATTTGGGTTGTGTCTTCTGGTTCCTTCCTCCTCTCCATGAAAGATCACAAATGGAGAAGAAACATGTCCACTGATGTAAGATCACTATGGTCTGTTCAGCTTAACAAGACTGTGCCAGCCTTAAGAACTGTGGCTTAAGAACATTACCCTACCTTTGCTGTTCCCCAGCTGAAGCCTATCCACTTAGCAGTGTTGATGGACAGTAATAAGTAATGCGTAGAAGATTGTTTGTGCCAATGTGATGGATTTGCCAAGAGCAATAGCAGTTGCAGTTAGTAGGGTTTTCCAATACGCCACAATTGCTGTCATAAAATAGTGTGCTCTCTCCTTCCCCCTCAGAAAAAAAGCCTGTAAAACAATCCTTAACAACCCCTGCCCTTCTTTTTCCCTACCTAATACAGTCAAGGCAAAACGCTTCTAGCTCTGTTCAAATAGTTATGCTCACCAGAGGATTCAAACAAATTTCAAGCAACCCTCACTGCGTTGTTGCTCTGAGTGTTGCAGTGCGGGCTGACCCTTGTAACGTGCACCTGCATGCTCCATAAGGGGATCTTTTCTCTCCTTTGATCCTGGTGCCACCTTTCTCTTTCGAATTGTTGATGATGCTTCTTAATTCCTCTCCTTTTTGGGTTTTTTTTTTTTTTTTTTTTTACTGTAGTGAAAGTCTTGCTCTAGGGATTCCTGATCGCTTCCCGTGAGCGCTCTTTATACCTCTATAAATACTTTGGGGGTTTGTGCTGTTGTCTGTAGACCTCAGTAAAGCCTTTCTCTATTGTAGGGATGAATTTGTTTCTCAGCACTTCTTGAGACAGGCCCATTTAACAAGGATTTTGTATATTTTCCTACTGCAGAATCAAACCTCAGTACTCCCTAAATCCCTGTCTGAAATCTGGAGTTTTGCACTTTTGGGTTTTTTTCTTTCTTTCCTCTAGCTGTAAGCTCTGTCTTAAGGAAGCCTTATTCTTGTATCCTGATGCCTGTATAGCGCTCTTTCTCTACGTCAGTAGCAGACAGTAAACTGAGCTCTTTGAGCCTCTGCTGCCTGAGGGAGAGGAACCAGCTTTGTTGATCAAAGCAGTAAGCAGGCTGTTTAATCTCTCTGTGAGGCAGTGCCATCATTAGGAAAGGACAGACCGACTGGGGAGAGTTTTACCTTAGTTGTCGGATCCAGATACCTTGCTCGGCAATCAAGTAACAGGGTTTGGGGAACACCCACTGTCTGAGGTGACCCCTTCTGTGGACTGTGAGTCATAATTCAGCTCCTTTTTCAACGAACAAAACAAGGAAATAAACTTGTTTAACTTGAACCGTAGCTGCAGAACAAGATGTATTCAACTCTGTGCTGTTTTCCAGGGAAGAAGCAGTGCAAGAATTCTTTATTCTGATATGAAAGATATTCTATTTCTTGTTTGTGAACATGGATAAGAATCTTGTGGGATCTTATGTCTTGATTTAGGTTCTCCATTAAAGATAGCTTAAAGGTTGAAAGTAAATGTTTCCATTATATAAAAGCTTATGTTTTGAGATACAGCAAAGGGGTGGGTTTTTCAGTTTTGTGGTGGTGACTTGTTTTCATTTTGTTTTTGAAAGCCTAACAGGCTTTCAAAAAGTCTTGTTAGTATCCTACAGGGCTATAAACATACTCTTGGATTAGTTTCTTTCTAAACTAGTCCACAGCCTCTTTTCTCTTCATTACAAACGAGTATGTCCTTTAATGATCGTCTTTTTATTTTGTTGTAAGAATGTTGAGCAGTTTATAAGTAATAACAGCATAAATATACAGCATTAAGAGTACCACTTAATTGGGGGGAAAAAAGAGTAAGTTAGCATGCTGGTAAGCAAATCATACTTTGATACTTTGTTTTGTTTTAATTAAAATACCTTTTTCCCCCCAAAAAGGAGTGCTTTCTGTGGAAAAGCCTGGGGAAAGGAAAAACAAACCCATACCTAGTTTTTAGGCTAAGGTTTTAAAATCAGATTTGAGACTAATGCTTTTTATCTTTTGTTGAAATTGTCTATGTGAAGAAATTAATATTTCTCAGTGAGCTATTAATTGTATTTGTGCTGCATGTTGCCTAAAGCTGATGGCTGTAAAGAAATAATGTGGTTACTCCAGTCATATTTTGGTGTCTCTTCTCATTTCTTAAAAAACTGATTTTAGTGCATTAGTATCTTCTTAACAGTAAACATGAATTAGTTTGAAATACTTTTGGGTCCCTATTGTCCAAAGTAGTAACATTGTCTAGCCTTTGATCCACAAAATCATGTTTTGTCTCACTCTGACCGTGCTACTGATAAAATTTTAGCTACTGATAAAATTTTAGCTACTGATAAAATCTGTTAGCCAAAATGTAAGCTAGTTCATTGCATATAGCCACACATCACAGGAGACAGATTCTTTCTTGCTGATAGATTGATGTATGTTGCCTCATTTAAACAAAACAGAAATAACGAAGCAATGTCGGCATTGTAGGGGTAAATCCTGGGCTCTTTTACCTGACACAGAGAACTGGAAAACATGCTTTAATGAGGGAAGCTTGCGGCGCTTTGCTTTTACTCCTTGTGCGTTTGTCACAGCTATTAAGTTGTTTTGCTTTAAGGAAAATAGGAAATAACTTTCCTTTGTTATTTTTTGTTATCATTTCGAATAACAAGGAAAGAAATATAAAATGATAAAGGCAAGTCCAGGAGGACTGGCTCACTTCTTCCAGTGCTTTCGGGAGGGCTTGGTGTTTACATTGCCACGAATTGAAATTGAACTTTCAAGATGGTAGAGGATGCTGTCAGTTGGATTTTTCTTGAAAATGCAAGAAATCTATGTTGGTAGCACCGTAGAAGTATTGCCTGCCTTGCGACTTCTCCTTGCCACAAACTGGCTTTAAAAGGTCACCAACAGATGTCCTGTTGCAAACTGCCAAAGTCACCTTTTTGCTGCATGCTGGTTTAAATGCCTTTTGATTATCAGAGTGCACTTATGAGCACGAAAACAGATCTACTGAGAGAAATAATGATGAACTTGTGTTCAGATTCTGCATAGCATGCAGAAGGTCCTGCTTAACGAAAACTCCAATGATAAAAACTTCCAAATTACGGCTACATATTTTTCCTATCATCAAAAATGGCAACTAGAATGATTACTGCTCATAACTGCAGCTTGGCATCACTGACTGCTACAGGTATTTCATAGAAATATTATTTGATTGATGAGTCATCCTCAGAACACAGCATTTTAATGAAATAATGCTTGGTGTGCAATAGATAAATCTAAGTTAAAACCGGTGGAAATTGCTGGAGCTGTGGGAAAAAAATTATGTTGAAACATGGTCATGGTTTTTTTCTTAACTCTTCTACAGCAGGAGGTAAAATAAATGAATATCACCAGAAAATAAACAGCAGCTTAGATGCTTCTCTTTAGTTCTTGCAGTGGTCCTTTCCTTGAGAGAAAAACCAAACAAAGCACAGAGTTGTATTTTGTGTCACTGGTGAGCAGTTAATACTAAATGTAAATTTTTTTATTGCACCTTGGTTTTTCCCTTTGCTTCCAGGTTCCCTTCCATGTTTTCTCATAATCCTCCATCTTCTGTCTTATCTTTTGCTGGTTACTTTCAACTGCAAGAGCTTAAAATCTTCATATTGATTGTTTACCATGCAAATCAGTATATGAATCTTGATTCTGTATCATTTTACTCTTCAGGTACTTCAGTTGAGAAGTCCAGATGTAAGAGGAGGAAGGGATGTTGTTAGTTAGGAGGTTAGCAGTAGTGACCTCTTACATTACCTTTCCATGGCATTGGTGACTCGCCAAGAATTGACATTAATTCTCAGAGTTAATAATATGTGGTGTTGGGTATTTCAATAACAGGGAGGATTCCAGCAGTTGCTTGAGCTCTCACTTTCTGTTCTATCCATCAGGAGCCAGTAATGTTTTTATGGATGTTCTCTGTAGGGCAGAAGGGAATGTGGCAGAAACTGTTCCAGCATATATGAAGCAAATACTGTCATGACGGGGAAGGTAAACTGGGATGCCTACACAGGGAAATCCAGCTGCTTGTTTCTTTACATCTTGTAGTATTGCTAATTGGTGGAAACTTACTCTGTGACTGGACGTACTGTGAGCTGGCATTAGCACAGGCAAAGAGAAATCTTATTCTCTGTCTTGAGCTTTGTAAAAGCAGGTGATTTCAAAAACCAAAATGTATTTTTTTTTAGTGTGCAGGCTATTTAAGACCAACAAAGGAATAAATAGTTTGATATTTTTCTGACATCTGGTGTGAAACTGTGTGAAACATGAACAAAATGGTAGCCATACTGACTGTGTGAGTCCTGTTTAGTTCTGAACTCGACTAGAAAAGACAATACAAGGAAGGATGAAACCACTTGAGCACACTTGGGAAAAAACCCCAACCAACCAACACAAAAACATCCTCACTTGCAGTCCTGCAGTCAGAAAAGCCTGGGCATTTTTGTAATCCTGTCATGGGATCATTACAGTAAAAGCTGTGGAATGGTGAACTGCTGGGTGCCTGTTACAAAACACATGTTGTCGCTTTGATTTGGCCTAAAGAAGCTGTGGATTGTTTGTGTGTTGTGCAGGTAAAAAATAAAGCTGTAAATTAAGCTGTAAATAATGTTACAACTGAATCTTAGAATTAATTGTATCTGTAGCCAGCTTCCAGACTGGAAATCTTCTGAATTATGGGGCAGCCTTTTATTTCTACCTGTTGTACCATCAACCCACAGAAGTACAGTGAAGCAACATTCTTCCTTCAAGTAACTCACAATCACCTCAAGTTATCATCTGGAGTTTTTGCACAGCTATGGCAATATTTTGAGACACATTATAACTTCTCCCTCAAAAATCCTCATGTTGTTTGCTTTTATTCCAGCTTTTCATGCTTACAGCTTCATTCGCCAAGTCCTTTTTATCTGAGCAAAATCTCAGTGAAATTGGGCCTTTATTTCCTCATGTTACAAGTACCAAAGTATTTCCCTTGGCTTTTTTCTTTTTGACCAACTTATAATTCTTTAGGCCTGAAGAGTTACAGTAAGTTTCTATAAAAGTTCATGCTACTTTATGCTTCGAGCTTGCTTTCATTTGTTAAATACCTTTGCTAATGCCTGTCTTACTACCTTGGTATCTGAGAATTTGTTGATTTACATGGACCATTCAGAGATCTGGTCAAGCCTAGGTCCCTCTGGCCTGCCTTTATTTATACAAATATCTCTCACACTGTGGTTTTAATTCTTGAAACCAATGTTTGATGGGGCTGCAGTCATTGCTTTTATATAAGATATCCAGATTGCTTGGCAGACTTCAGGAGGCTTTTCAGTAGACGGTTTCTTTCGCTTCAGCCTGTGTTCAAAGGCTATTTTTCTTTTGGTATATTGGGGCTCTGTGCTGCTAATTGTGCCAGGTACGATGTAGAATGGAAGAGGTGATTTTTCAGGAAGACAAACTTAATTTGTAGGAGGAACTGCTATGATTTTGGTGGTCTGGGTCTGATTCAAGCAACAGTTCAGATCTTGAATCTGAGGAGTTCACAGTCGTGAACTATTCATGCTTGGTCTGCACGCTTGAAACATGAACTTACTTGTGCTTCATCTCAATGCGTTGAAGGCTCTTTGTAACCTGTGTGAAACTTGTTAATGCCTGTCAGTGTCAAACACTGAGATCTTTAGATTTCTGGCACCATGAACATGTGACAGAAGAATTTTTTGCTGTCTGTTTCAAGAAGAATGCAAGTTTAATTAATGGTATTTTTTAAGTGCTTTAGAACCATGGATTCTGAAACTGTAGGAACTTTTAAGTGATGCAAGCACACTGAAGCCAGTGGTTATATGGAAGCCGACTGCGTTTCTAATCTAGTAATGAATACTTTTCTAACCTTCTTTTGGAAGATGCAACTGGTACAAGCCTACTCCGGGATGGTGGGTTGAGGTAGGGAACTGTATTAATCATGAACTTTGCTGCCATGTTGTGACTCTAGACTTCCACACTTTGGAACAGTTCTGAGATGGAAGAGGGTGAGCCTGATTTGTTATGCTGAAGCCTGTGAAGCATATGTATTCCACTGAACAAAATGCAAGGAATGTGATTGTTGCACATGAAAAGAGTATGGGCATGAGTCAAATGTATACCGTCAGGAAAATACTTATTTCTTATTCAGTAAGGAAAGAGTCTAGTTGGAACTGCACATGAGATCCTTAAAAAGTCTTTTTGTACCAACCTTTACTTAAAAACAAACAAAAAAAAAGATTAGAAATTGTCTGAAGTTCATTCATTGAAATGTTCTTTTCAGCAGTTCTAAAATCAGGATTACTGCATGAAGGACTAAGACTTAACGTGAAAATTTCTGAGTCATGGACTGGGTGGTACTGTACTGGTTGTTGAAATAACTCTTGGCTCAAATCCTTCGCTTTGTCTGTGGACTTCCTTTTGGGTTACTGAGACTACTTTTGTCTCACACTTTTAAAAAGGCTTTTAGAAGTATTAACAATGTTGCTTACTAATGTTAGACATTCTTGCAGCACAGACCAGTGTGATATTCCAGGCCCGATTAAATGAAAACTTCCATCTGTTCTCATACTCTTAAAGTTGTTAGGATACCAAGGTGGACTGAACGCTTGCTTACTGTGGAGTCAGTTGTGTTTAAAAGCGGCACAGGGATTGCTTGTTCATGTCAGGGTTGTTGTTATTGTACTTTTTATGCAGTGAATGGATCAAGGAAGATTTTTCTCCTTGAAGTTATCAAATCCGTTAAAAAACAAAACCAACGAAACAAGACCACACTCAAAACTGAAGGCTTTTTAATCTACCTTGAAAAGAGAATGAATTACTAAAGTGGTACTAGGTATTTTAATGTAAATTGTTGGTTTGCTTAGGTACTGCTTAACTGTGGCTGCAGTACCAGGTGAAAGAAGGTACAATCCAGAAAACTGCTGCAGTAGTTTAAAATTTTAGAATCCATGTTTCTGCTGAATTATGTGAATTTTTCAAAAGAACATCACCAGAGGGTTTTGTGTGTTTACTCTGAAGGACAGCTGGCCAAATCTCCTCTTTAAAAAGACTGACATAATGTTGGTTGGTAAATGGAAGGATTAAACCAATTCCACCAGCATTGTTCTTTATCGGTGTCTGTCCTATCTAGCATTAAATCAGTAAAGTAGAACCATCCAGGTTCTTTATAATTTCTGGTTGAACAATAAACTAAGCCTATAGAAGTAATCAATTTTTTATAACCACCGATTCAGATTAAGAAGGACAATTTAATATCCCAGTCTCTCTGATCTCTGTTTTGAGTTTACAGTCACTTCTGAGGTTCTATTCATTAATTCAGTAGTGGCTTTTATTACCTGTTTTTACTGTGATATAATGCTCTTGAATGCCTCGCTGTCCATTCCTCCAAAACCAAAGGAAGCTCCAAGCATCCAGATAGGACAAAAAAAATCCTTCTAAGAAGTCTAAAAATCTACAATACTCCTTTTTCTCACGTTCCTGTAAGAGAGGTAACTTCTTCCAAATTGTATCTAGATAAATAGTTCTTTTATGAGCAATTGAAGGAAGTCGCTTTCCACCTATTTACTGAATTTTTTGATACATCAGAGAACACAAGGGTAATGGTGATACAGTTGATGCAGAGTTTAATTGTAGTTGGGCTGCACAGTCTTCCTAGGAGTTTGCTCTCCAAAGGCTCTTGATGCCCATTATGCATAAGGAGAAGCTCCATTCAGGCATTAAAAACTGATTAAGACAGAACAAAGAACAGGAAGAAATCATCAATTTCTAAGCAGAAGACCAGTCGTGAGTGGGGAAGGTTGGATCTGCATTATTCAGCATAAGTAGAAATCATCAGACAAGCATCTGAATAGTGAGGATGCCATATTCATATAGCAGTTTCTAAAGCTAACTGCAGAAGTTGGGAAAAGGCATGACTCTGACTGACAAGTTCATGAAATAGCAAAAAAGTGAGGTAGCCTACACCTAGACTCCAAAACTACATCTAGTTTATAACTGAGGAGATGATGCTGTGACTAGTTCACTGATGTTAACTTGAGGCTTGGTGACAACTGAGAAAGCTAGCAGCATTAGGAATTGTAAAGGAAGGCACTGAAAACAAGTTAGTTTATGAAATGATGCATCAGTCTGGGCTGCTCTGTCATCCCTTCTCAAAACGAAAACAAACAAAAAAAAGGTGAAAGTAGAAAAGGACAAAAAGTAGTTGAAGTATGGCATTCCTATCGTGTGAGAGGGGGCTGCATATATGAGATTCACATTGACCAAGAGCCATCCGAGAAAGTGTGGTAGACCTGTACAATCACAGATGGAAAGATGACTGCAGAGTGATTATTCATGTTTCTTTGGAACAGGAGGAAGGGCAGGTTCAACGGGATGGATCTGCTCGCAATCTCTCGGTTGCAGCCTCTCGACACAGAAGGTCTTTATGTCATTTAATGTGTTGAAGCTTTGCCTGGCTAAAGGACTGTTGTTGTCCCTCAATGTTCAGAGCTAAACTGTATTTAGAAATAGGCTATTCAGCTACATCAGTTTTTGGCTGACATAGTACAATATTTTATATTGTTAAAGATAGAAAAACCATCATTGAGAACAGTGTTGAGAGAGCCAGGATTTTTAGATGTCACAGATGATTTTGTCTTTATTAATATTTTCTTCTAAATATAAAAAGATTCAGAGATCAAGTGGGCTGCAATCTCTGGAAATCAGTTTCAAATGTATCTGACGTTTAACACCCAAAACTGAAGATACTTGAAGCTGCTTCAGGATCGCGTTGTCACTGGGGGGGTGGCAGTTGTGAAAAGGACACAGTGCTTCACTGAGGAGCTGGAGACGTGCCTCTTGCAGGGGACTGTATGTTACATCTTCTGCTTATACTGGTGAACTGCTGGTCACACAGTTCACTTGAGATGGATTAACTGGAAGTTTTGCAGCAAATAGTGCACTGTAATGCTGCCAGAAAAAAAATAAATCACACCAGTGCATAAAAGTAACTAATAAAACGCATAGCAGACACCAATTAAAGTACAAAGTGATTTTTGATGTTTTGGATAACAAAACATTTTGGAAGGACAAATAGACAAGATAAGCCTGGCAAACAGTGAGAGTAGAAAATGCCAGCCGGAAACAAAAAAATAGACAAATTTTAGAGCAAATGTATAAGGAGGATGGCAGATATCTTTTAAGACATGAAGGAAAAGACAACACACACCTGTGTGCCCCTATCTCTTGCTGGTTGCTTTCGTGCATAAGTTTCCATTGGATGTTTTGATGCTCCTGCTAGCTCCTGCTAGTTCCCTCTGCATGAGGTGTTTTCATGTTGCTTTACGTGCAGGAAGACCTCAGTCCAGAAGATGAAGCTCCATTCAGTTTTCAACTTGAAACAGTAAATTCTGCTGTATTGTTTCATTTCTTCAGTGCTAGGTGAATGATTTTGGAATGATACTTCGCGGATGTTAGTTATCCAAACACCACTGACTGTCTTGGAGCTGGGCACCACATTACCTTCCCTCCTCAAGAGACTGCAGCGTGGCAGCACGGGGCTGAATTTCCCTGTAGCTGATGCTTTGCTGACCAGTCTTTGCCAAGCAGTGAAAAATGAGGAATCCTGTGTAACCTAAATGAACTGATGATTCATAAAAATGTCACAAAGGGTGATGTGCAGCGGAACTAGTGTGAATGTAAAAGTGGGTTTTTTTAAATGAGGGATGGGAGAGATGACAGAGAATGACAGGAAAGGAAGAGAGCAGATATGGACCCAAAGAGGGCAAGAGAGAAAAAGTAGGGAAGAGACAAAATGCCAGAAGAATAAAGATCATGATAATGTATCCCAGTATAACAAGGAAAAAGCAATTTTTATTTTATCTTCTTCCACCCCACTTTTCATCCATTCAGCTTTTTTTCCTATTTTCCTTCCCTTTTTTTCATTCATCTACAATGTCCGTGTAACAAATCCCTTGGTTCAAAACCCGGGTCCAGAATATGCAAGGGCATCTGCAATATCCCCATGTCTTTTTATGATTTAATAAAGGTTCTAAGATTGGTTTATATACAGTGAAAGAGATGGCTAGGGACAACAGATACCAAAGATCATCCAATCAATTCCCTGTGGACTGAACTCACGCCCTTTACCTTCAAAATGCAGAACGCTACCTCTTTTAGGCAGCTAAAAAATCAGCTTCAAAACTTGAACCGTTGGGTAGTGTTCACCTGCAGAAGTGGTAATTTCTGCTCAAGAGATGGACATGAGAGCTTCAAAACCATTATCTCCTCAGGGTAATTCAGACTTCTCTGCATGGATTTGGTGATCTCTCTCCACAGCATAAAATGCTGTGATGCTTCTTGAGTGCCTTTGTAAGGTTTTATCATCTTGCCAAACAAACTCTGTGATCGTCATGGGCGAGAGGGAAGGAATAATAGAAGAAAATCTATTCGGACTAGATAATAATGAAGATTATATCTCCACAAACTAATAACATTTCAGCTAAGAATCTGAATAGAATGCAGTCAAAATAACAGTAAAAAAGTTAAGCTTTTCCTTTGCTTTCTAACAAGGTGTAAGAAACCTGGTTTTGTAAAATGGGGAGTAAGTACCGTTGCTTTCTTCAAATACTTTCTTACTATAAAACATGTTTTAGCCCACATCAAAATGCACCAGTAAAAATGTAGTTCTTAAACATATCTTGCTCTCCGTCATTTCCCTTCCCCAAAATGTAGCGATAGGTAGAAAATAGTAAATGAATTACTTTCCTTACAGAACATTTGAATGCAGGATAAGCGGTGGCTGTATTTACTAGGTTATGAGGTTAATATTTGCTCAGTGCTGGTAGAAATGGTGTCTTATAACAGCAGTATAGTTCAGGGCAATCCATATTGAAGCCTGTGCTACATACAAATTTTAAGAAAATTATTATTTTCATTATCTAGAGTGAAACAAGTGAATTAATTTGCATAGCATGACATAGCAGATCAGTATCAGGACAAGGACAAAATCAGGCACCAAGTTCAATGACCTGTATAGTGGATTGTACTGCCTCAAGCTTAAACACCTGGAGTAGAACTTCCAAAAACACCACTGTGATTTGAAAGAACAAATTTCATAGACCTTGTGCTCCCCTATAATTTAAATGTTCAAAAAAAGAACTAGTTAGGGTTTTTATCACCAAAGCTTCTCCTCAATTGCAGTGTGAGGCTGGAAGTGTTTCTGTTCTCTTTTTGTTCCTTTTCCTGGTTTTGTTCCAGTTAAATTATAGAAGTGGACTGCTTATGTGTTTGTATAATACCTTGCACAAAGCAGTCTTGTATGGATTGTAATAATATACAATAAATCAAAATGACAAAACCAACCAGTTTTTAAATGGCATACTCTTTGATACCTCCAACTTTGTATAAACACATAAAGGAAGACTTCTAAAGAGACCATTCCAGAATATTATTACTAGAGACATGAAAGCAAGCATATTTTTCATATATAAAAGCATCTGGAGGTTTTGCTATGAAGTTAGAGTATTAACACTTGCTTCAGTAAAATCAAGGCTCAAATGAGGAGACAAGGAATTACTGTTCTGCTTTTGAGGAGTGCAGCTTTGGTGGTAGGAGAATGTAGTTAGAAAGGAAATTATATTTTAAACATGATCAGAAAACTGTTGGGAGCAAAGGGCTAATGAACTATTAATAGTTACTGTAACAAAAGATTAATCAATTATGTGCTGTTATAAGCAACCCATTAGGCTGGTGAGATTAGCTTTTTTCAAACCTCTGTGTCACTTACGGACGTGCTGACAGTCATCAGTAACAAGTACTGCTCATATTTGTTTATAAAAGCAGGTTGTTAATATTTTATAAACTTCCATGGAAAATAGGACTTCTTAATAGCCGTTACTCATCCCTTACCTGCATTGATTTCAGATAAGTTCTGCTTTAAATTGAGAAGTCCAAGGCTAAGTCCTGGATTCTGCCTAAACTGCTGGGGCTGAAGAATGTATGTTTTGTGATTGCAGGCAGAGTTTGCAAAGATTAAACCGAGCCAGGGTAGCACTGTGTGGGTATCTCTCAGACTTCAGTGATACGCACTTAGCGCTGTTGGTTGCTGCCTGATGTGAAGCTCTAACAAAGATGGGAAACAGGGAAATAAACGATGCTGTAGACCAAGCAGGGTATGTGACTTATGTGATAGAGCTGCACTAGTAAATTCTGTCAATATTTTCTCTTATAAAATTTGGGATTGTTCATTGACTGGTTTGTCTAGCGGACTTTTCTGTATTACTTAAAAGTATTTTTTTCTTATAATATAAATGTATACACTTAGTTCCCATTCAAATACCTTTCCATCTCTCTTCTAACTTCCAAATGAGTTCTGTTGTGCTAGCCTCCTTCAGTGTCTGCCACTGGGGAAGTACTTCCAAATGGGCCAAAATTCTAGTTTTCAGAGAGGCTTAGGAGACTGGGGAGGCAGCTTGTTTTTTGAGCTTCCTTGGCAGCGTTTACCGTAGCTTCTGTTGGTGCTGGTTCTGTTTGTGTGGGGAGGATCTGCAGTTTTTACTGTTTCTATGGAGTACCAACTGATGGAAAGGAACAAGTCATTCTGCCTTCTGGCAGGACAGTGCCTGCCTTCTCTCTTGAATGTTGGTGTCTTGATTATATTCCTTTGAAAGTAACAAGCCAAAACCCTGAGACAAATCATCTTTTACTTCTATTAAGATAGTGAAGTGCATATTAAAGATACTGCAGGGTTTGAACACTCACATCTGTGTGCTTCAGAGCAGTGTCTTGCTCTCTGCTGTGCTTTCTGGCAGAGGGTAACGATCAGGTGTGGAGGGTGGTTACATACTATAGTTTGGTTCACAGCATTTGTTCCTTCCTGCTTTCACTGGATACTAAGTACTTAAAATAATTTCAGCATGTTAGCTAACAGGTGCCTCATTTTTCCTGATGTTATGCTGATGTTACATTTCTGTCTTCAGCCTATCAAAAAAAAAAAAAAATTTAAAATCTCTCATTTAGTAAGAAAGTCCCTATTTAATAGGAGTGAATGGAAGAAAATAATCCATTTTGTGCCTTCTCTCAAATCAGTATGATTTCATATTGAGAGGAATTTTTCTTTTTGTGTGTTTCCAAAAGTGCAAAATGTGAGGTGAAGGGAGGAAAGCGGCATGGCTAGGATAGGCTGAACTGGTTTGTGAGTTCCTGATTCTGTTCTCATTCTGGCCAGGGTGTGTTTGCTCGGATACACGGTGTTCCGTGGAAGCGGAGGAGGGAGGTGATGGATGGCTACTGGGGCTTGCTGGTGGGGATGGAAGCCACAGCTATTAATAACGGAACCTCCCCGGGGAAGGGGCATGCAAACAGGCTGAAAGACAAACATACTGTGATAGCGGGTGGTCGCTGGGTATCCGGAGCAGTGGAACGATGGCTCCGAGGAGCCAAAGGCACGTCTCCGGTTTCACCCCCCAGGCAAATGGATGGCTTCCCGCGGGAGCAGCTGTCTTAATGCTAGCGGCCGAGCAGCAGAGCGGTCACCGAGCAGCAAGCGCGATCTGGATGCTGCTTCCTACCCAGGCTGGGCATTCTCCGGAGCCAGCTCGAAACTGGCAGTGCGGCCGCTGCCCCCGCCCCGCCACCCCGGCGGGCAGCCCGCGGAGGGCCCCGAGCCCAGCGGTGTGTGAGGGGCGCAGGTGGGCCCCGCGTAACCCCACCCCGCGGGGCCCCGCCGCCGCCGCCGCCGCCGCCCATACGCTGATGGCAGCAGCCTCCGTGCCGGGGCCGGCTCCTCATTGGCGGAGGGGGCTGTCAATCCGCCGCCGAGCAAGCCCCGCTCCCCGGCAAGCTGCTCCCAGGCTCTGCTTCGGGAGCGGTGGCCGGGTGCGATAGGAAGCGGCGTCGGAGGGAACAAAGTTTGCAACACTCGGGCACTCGGCTGCTCGCGTCCTTGATTCCCGTGGCAGCAGCCGGCGCCTGAGAGCAGCGGCGGCTGGGCGGCTGGCGCGCCTCGCTGGGCTGCTCTCGGCGCTGCCATCGCAAAGTTTCAGCGATTTTAATGTTCTGAAATCCAGGATTCTAATTATCAGCCCTCCCCACCCCCACTTCTCCTTCTAGGTAGGCGACAATTTGTATTATTTTTTGTCTTTTTCTTTTAAATTTTTTAATATTCTGTGGATCGCAGAACTTTTTTGCATGGAAATTTACTGACTTCGGAGTGGTCTCCGTTTCGGGTAAAGGGGGGAAAGGATTTGTTTTCATCGCAGTTTATTTTTGTTTTCTGGATCACAGGATTTTTGGAGCTATATGGAGGGATCTCAGGATGGTGTGCACCAGGAAAACCAAAACTTTAGTGTCCACTTGCGTGATTTTAAGCGGAATGACTAACATCGTCTGCCTGTTGTACGTGGGCTGGGTCACCAACTACATCGCCAGTGTTTATGTGAAAGTGCAGGAGCCGATCTCGGAAAAAAAGTTAGAGGAAGACAAAGGGGACACTTTAAGGATTATAGAAAGGCTGGACCATTTGGAAAATGTCATCAAGCAGCACATCCAAGGTACCACGTTACCCCCCGCTTGCTTCCCCTCCCTTCCCGTCCCCAGCTCGCCGCTTGCCGCGTGCAGCCTCCATCCCCTCCCGCCGCGGCCCGGGTGTCTGCGGGTGACGTTTCAGTCGCGAGCGGGCAGAGCCGGGGGCTGTGCGGAGCCTGCGGGGCGTGTGGGAGTCCCCGGCGCTGCCCGCCTGCTGCCTGCCCAGGGGAGCGGCGCAGGCAGGCGGAGGGACCTGCCCCGCTCCCCGCCCTCCCCGCGGAGCCGCCGCCGGCGGGAAGTCGTCCCCCGTCCCCCCCCCCTCCTCCCGCGGAGAGTGGGCCGGGCGGCGGGGGCTGGCTACCGGGGCGAGCCGGGCGGCGGAGGCTGGCTGCCGGGCGACGGGGAGGCTGGGCAGCGGCGGCAGCCCCAGCGGGCTGGGCTCGGCCTGGTGCTGTAATAAACCTGACCTCGGCCGGCCCCGCGCCTGCCCGTGTCTTGCCAAAGCGGGGGGTGCTCGGCGCGAAGGGCAGAGGAGCCGATCTTCCCATCTCGCTGTTGTCGTCATCGTTTTGTATTTGTTATTTTGCTTTTCCACGACGGGTTGCTGCGAGGGGAATTTTTGCTCTCCTCCCCCCCCCTAAGCCTGACCCTGCTAATCCGTGCTGAGAGTCTGCTTGTGCTCAAGGTTTCCCCTTAGTGCTGCTGTAGTGCTGGGAGCCGCTGGGGATTTTAACTGGGGCAATCTCTCATTTGTGTAATGCTTTTTTAATTTGATCTCCTTTTAATGGGAGCTCTGGGAGAAGGGGGCGAGCAGTGGGGGAGAATGCGATTATTTCCTGGGAGTTCAGGATTTTACATGACTTTGCTTTGCCGAGTGATCTTCAGGAGTCTTCCTTTCATCATCTGCACGGCATCACACGGTCTTTCCCTCCGTCTGCTGAGTGGGTTGGGTAGCGAGGAGGCTGAGGGTGGGGGTAGGTGAGGGCTCGTCAAAATCTGGAGAGACCATCTTTCTGTGCTTCACATAACCTGTGCTGAATGTTCAAATCCAAGTTCTAGTCTCTCCTAAACCTGGAAAGGGAGAGCAAACCATCTGGTAAAGGATACCTATCACCAGTACAAAAAAGTCTGGCTTGCTTCCATGCACTTTTGGACAACCTGTCTTCTGGGAATATGAGGAGAGGTGGAGCAGGCAGGGTGGCTAATCCTGGGTGAATTGGGCTTCCTCTGCTTGGCAATTCTCGTAAATCTGCAGCGCTGTTAAAGCCCAGCTACTTTGCTGTGACTTGCATTAATATTTCCTCAAGAATAACACACCACCATTCAGGCTGTGTATGCCTTCCTTCCTCGTGTAGCCTTATCAGCTTGGGTAAATTAGTAAAATACTACTTTTTTGGGGGGGAGGGGAGAATGAGTTATATATTAGCTCCTTCAACTTTTAAGTTCTGTCATGCAGTCCTTAAGTTTTTCTTCCTTCCTGAAATGGACTTTAAGAAGGCAATCTCTTCTTGTCTGTGTGCCAGTGGAGTGCAGTGTGGAAGCATGTATGAAGGCAGGGATTTTTCAAAAGGCACTGTTAAGAGTTGGGTACATGAAATTGATGAACTTTCTGGATGAGGTTGAAGCATAACTCTTTCAGGCTTGTTGGTGTGATGCTCAAATACTCATTTCTTTTGAAGGAAAATAACAACGTTCATATTGACATCTTCCTTTGATCAGTGGCCCTTCTCAGAGTAGCAGAGAGATTAAATCAGGGGAGAGTATAGTGTGGTTTAGTGCATAAACTTTTTTTGTGACTGTATAAACCAAATGTATTTTCCTTAAAGTAATATGTTTATGGAAGTTGAAGAAAGTATACTAAAAATAATGAAGCAGTTTGTTAATATACTTAGGGGTAAAAAAAATAAAGTTTACAAATTCTTATACCGTATTAAAAGCACTTAGTCTTAGACAAGTAAAACAAAAGTAACGTGTCATTATTCCTAAGTGGGTTTTCTGTGCTTTTACATGCCAAATCATATTAATTTAGGTTCATAAGGAATTCTTGTGACAAATTGCAGAGTAAGATGTTACTTTAATCAGATTTTGCTTAGCACTTTGAGATGCTGTGCATTCTAGGTCGTGGTGCAAAACTCACTGAAGTCATTGGAAGGAATATCCCAAGCTTGACTGGGCTTGGGATGAACCTGAAGGTCACCTTTAAGAAATTAGAAATTTGAGATTCATTGCCATGAACAGGGTAAACAATAATGGAGAGATGTGTCAATAGCTCAGATGTTCTGCAGCACTGAACAGGCATGAAATTAGCATTATCCTGCATTCCACAGGATATCCTGCAAATACCAGAGAGCTATAACTGCTGCATTTTACACATGGGGTTACAGTAATATTTCATTTTAATATGTTTTCTGATTGAATTGTTTAATTAGATGCCATCTGGGAAATCCTTAAGCATATAAATTGCAGTCTTGTAACATTTTATCATCTGTACTGGAAACGAGAAAGAATAAGAGGTACTTTCACATAAAATGCTTTTTAAAGTATGTATTTTTAAAAAGACATTTTCACAGCATGAAAAAAATCAGACTGAAAAAGATACTTCCACTAAGCTTTGAACTTTTCTTATCTGTTCAGAAAGAACAGCGTAGAAAGGGAAATACTGGTATTGTTATTGGCCAAGAATGGAAAAGTTGGAGTGCACCAGAATGGAATGCACAAGTATGTACCTGCCATGCTGCACATCTTACACTGCTGTGTATTCACACTTGTGCAAATGATGAAGGAGAATAATTTCTCGGCACATGTTTTCTGGGTCATGAAAATGGACTAAGAGCACGTGTGTCAGCTCTGCATGTGTGGTACTTCGCTGTTGGTTGTTTGATGTCTGTAGCCCACGGGCGTGCTGTGCAAGAGCTCTCCGTATACTGACTTGCGTGGTAGGCTGTTCGGGGCAGGGCTGGCAGCACTGCAGCCCAGCTGGGTGGCACTGACCACAGAAAGGAGGATTTTGTGAAGTGGAAGCGTGATGCTGGAACTGAGCTTAAGTCTGGGAATGACGAATTCTTGTCTTGCAGCCTGCCACAGTTTATCAGATGGTTTTGTCCAAGTCATTTTACCTTTTTGCAACAGTGATAATCTGCATACTTTTTTATGGCAATGCCTTGTGGTGGTTGTGGTGGTATTTACAATGGAACGCTACCTGGCTTGGACTACAGAGATTCTCCCCGCCATCACCAGCTGCCGGATTTTTAGTAGGAGGCATGTTTTATGCTAGCAGGCAACCTCAAGAGAGAAATTTCTGGCTTCCACTTCCTTTTGAGTTTGCAAACAAGATGGTGGATTTTTTTGAGATTAATTTTGTATGTGTGTTTTATGTGTGTGAAAGACACTAAGGAAAAGACCCATATGGATAGTTTTATGTAGATGTAGTCAGCTATGCCTAACAAAGGTGCGTGGCACATGTATAATCTAGTAACATGGAGCTTTATTACCAGAAAGTATACTTCAAAGGTCTGAGGATAATGAATATTGCGTTAAATGAAATACCTGTGGTTCCAGGCTAGGATTTGAAATCAATTTTTTCTCAATTTTATTTGCAAACAGTATGTTCTGTTGAGTTCACAAGGGACATACTGGTTCAGAAAACCCCAAATGCTGTCATTTAATTAAAATCAATACAGTAGTATTTCAGACAGATCACAGCACATCATTCATCTTAATAATGCATCATGCATTTTCTCTGGCAATAAAAAGCTGCCCTAAGTTGCTTGTGCAGTGTGAAGATCACGTGAGCAGGCAATCAGGTACTTCATTTGTGACAAGACTAAAAACATTAGCAAGAAGAGAGAAACTTGGTGTTTTCTGCAGCCTAGCTTTAGGCCACTACAAGTGATAAGGTTAGGCTGGTATCCCTTAAAATACCTCATGAGTGCCATACCGTTTGCCTGTTGTACAATGGCACTTCAATACTTTGCAGCCTTCCCAGATAATGTTTGCATTCCAGCATTATTTTAAAAGATTACGAAGTCTATGAAATGAACTTGCTTCCTTGGCCTTCCTGTCCTCCCCCACTCCCACCCACCTTGGGACCTAAATGGAATTAATACATTACATAGATTTAATACAGAGAGTAGCTCTAAGTTGAAGTTGTAAGCACACAGCTAATTTCTGTACCAAGTGGATTCTTTGTTAAGATCAATGGATGATTACTAAGACATCTGTGTTATACTAGGACTTTGATCCCTCACCTTTGCAAGCTGCTGCATCTGTTGTCATATAGGTCAAGCACTGTGTGGGCTTATCTGGGAAAAATTGCAAGAGAAGGGATGTATCTGTTATCTCTCAGCCTGCTGCTTAGAATGATTTGCTCTGTGGATTTACTTCAGCTGATGGTAGCTATCCCATCTGTATCCAGTCACCCTCTGTAGTCAGGTGTGGGAGGGAGAGAGCTTCAGTGTGTGAGTCATTCTCTGTGTCTTAACACTGGTGTTAGGGGGGAGTTACTTGCTTTCAGAAACTGTGTTTTGAGCTTGGGAAACTAGTTCAACCCAGGTTCTTGATTTTAGCCATCTAAAGGTTTGAATAAATCCATTCCATTTTTTATACCTACCCTTTATTTATTTCTTGATCTCAAACATGAGGAAGCATGTAGTAGATAAACATCTGGTTTGTGATGGGTGTCCTTGGCAGCCTGGCTAGCTAGCTGGGTTCTATGAAGCCAGCCTCGCTAGAATTTGCACGGCCACTCCACCATGTCTCTTATTCCTGTGGTACTTTACTTTTGGGAATAATTAGTTGATAAATCCCCCCAGCTTATTGCTCTCAAGCTCAAAAGCAATTAGGCATATTTATCACTCACTACAGTGTATTTATTCCACTGAGAAACCAATCAGCAGTAGAGAGAAGCTCTTGCTCCAGTACAGAAGGCCCTGTATTCAGTCTCTGTACAAGCAGAGAGACCTGCTGTCCAAACGCAGCTAATTGCAAGAGAAGGAACTGCTTGGATGTGTAAGATGTGCAGAATTAATCCTATTATTTTTTTCTCTTTAGGCTGTGACTTCTCAAGTCATTCTAGATAGCTGCATGTCAGTGCAGATTAATTTGAATTTAACTTTCATGTTCTTGCATGCTTAGGAATGGGTGCACTAAAGAAAACCTTAATCTAATGATTTCAACTAGAAGACTTAAATTGCTGTACATTTTCAAGCATTGCCTGGAGGTGCAGGTATTTCAAGGACCATCTACTGAAGGCTTAATTATGTTGGTTATGTTGACTACAACTTGATGATTATTACTATTAGTAAAGTTAACTTTTTGTGCTTTTAATATCTTTAGTTGTCTTCCAGTTGTATTATTTCTTGGTAGTTCTTTCAGTGAGGATTTATTTTGCTCTGGTTAGGAACAGTGGCCAAAAGCAAGGACCGGTTGTCTGGCTTTATTAAGGGAAGTATTTTATTACTGGAGTTTGAATCATAGAATTGTCAGGGTTGGAAGGGACCTTAAAGCTCATCCAGTTCCAACCCCCCTGCCATGGGCAGGGACATCTCCCACTAGAGCAGGTTGCTCATCAGCCCCATCCAGCCATGAGCAAAGCTGTTTTTTCATAATGAGATTTGCTTGTGTAACTGACAATCAGAAAAACAAAGAGATTGCTCTATGAATTCTTCAGGTTTCTACAATAGGAATAGCATGGCCGTTGCTACTTTTTAATTTTTTTCCCCGAGGTTGAGTCTTTTGAGCCAGGGACAAGAAAAGTTTAATTTGCCTACAAAGTGAGAATGAATGGCTGCTTTGTAGTTTGGAAGGGAATTGACCTGGATTTTGTTTCCTTCAATCTCGACAATTTCTGTAGTTCGCATTAAAGTCTTCAACAAAAGGTTAAAAAATTAATCGGGAGCAGAGGCTGGAAACTGTGACTTCTGTGCCCTCCACAAGTTCTCTTATTGCTAAGTTAGAGAATTTTACCTTTTCATTCTGAAAAAGTTGATTTTTTTTGTTGACGTTTGTTATCTCTGCATAATGGCAGGGCTTCCGTGAAAGAAGGGCGCTGTGTACTGCGATCTCCGAGCAGATGATTTATGGGCTGTGCAGAGATGGAGATAGCTGTTCTGCCTAAGGTTCTGGACTCAGCTCAGGGCCTCGTTTTTCCTCACTGGGTGTCACTTTGGAAAATGCTGCTCAGGTTGACACAAGCAGCCTGCAGCTGTGCAGAGATTCGAACTTAGGTCTTTTGACTTTCTGCTAGACTATTCTGCCCATTTTAGTGCTAATGAGTGATTTTTTTTTTTTTTTTCCTATATGACCAGAATATAGATAAATACATAAGAAAAGGAACGTAAAGCAAGACCTGCTGGCAATTGTGTATTATCTATAATATCAGCTGGGTCCCAGAGCGATGTTCTCTCATGGCAATATCTGCATTGATGGTGCAACATAAAAAAACACTCTTCCACTTGAGCATACTGTGCCCTGGGCTTGATTGTGATCTGCTAATTAACTACCGTGTGTACAGGAGAGGAGAAGAGAGCAGTGGCAGGTGTCACTTCTCTCGGGGCCCGACGCTCATGAGAGCCTTTGCTCAGAGGAGCCTGGTGCTGAGGTGAGTGTGTGATGTGGTAGGTCTGGTCTCGTTCACTGGGTCAGAACAAGGTGGCTGTACACAAGGTACACCTTGTGCTTGTGAATCAAACCAAGAGTGCTGGTGTATGTTGTGTTCAAGACTGTTTTGAGAGGTGGCTCTGACGTGCTAGTGGTACTTGCTCTGTCTTTAAGGAATAGGACAAAACTCTGGAATCCCTTCCCAGTGTATTTGTTTCTGACTGATACAGTTGTTTGGGTTTTCTCTTGTCTGAGCTGGGCACTTATGGAAGAGTCTAGTACTCTGCATCCACTAGTACAAGATCTGGACCTGCAAGTGCATGTGTGCAAAACATGAGGCTTTTCATTACATTATAAAAAGAGACTACGAACACTTATCACCGAGCTTGGCATGGGCTGTGTGGTTTCTCCATTGTCTCTAGGGCTGAAATTGATGGGGGAGGGGGGAAAGTAGGGGCAAAACAGGGTTGAAATTGTTGCCTGCCTCTACCTCACATTGCTCCCTTGCCTGTGACAAGAACAGAAGCAGTTCAGCTTAATTCTGACAGAAAGGCCTTGTCACCAGCACTAAACTATGAAAGCATGCATAAGCTGCAGTACGATGGGACAAGCCAGTAGCAACCATCTGAATGTTAAGAGACTTCATACATGAAGAAAATCCATCAGTTTCAAAGAGTATCTGTCTCAGTGGTGGCAGTTGGGAAGATGGCTTAGTTGCCTTCCTGAGTGTGATGAGGGGGAATCCTTGGTTGCCACTAGAGCAGCCAAGGAACTTGGTCATCAGCCGAAGTTTATGGAGTGGGGCAAGGGATGTAAGGGGACAGGAATCATCTTTAGCTGGTTAACAACCGCCCTCATTTGTTGCAGTCATAAGATTATGTTGCTAATTAATGCTTGGCTCGCAGATTGGAGACTGGATTTCAGCACAGCTTGCTGTGGTGTCCTGTGCTTGTCTCCGAGTCCAGTGTGGATGCTGATTTTAAGTAGTTTACTGGTCCACAATTTGCAAAACTACTTCTTCAGTGAAATTTCTGTCTAATGCAAAAGTGAAAACTGACTTTGTATCTTGTCATGCCTCCTGCAAGATGACTTTTCATGTCTGCTGTATTAATTCCCCCCCTTCCCCCCCCCCCCCTTTTTTCCCCCCAATTTAAAAATGCCTTCTAGACTACCTTGTTTTGTTCCCTAAGCCACATTGTCATTAGAGTCCAGTGACACTTCCATCATCTGTGGACGAGTCGTTCTGTGCTGCTCTTGGCCTTCCAGTGCTACATCTTCAGAAACTTCTGGGCTCATTTGTTTTACAGACATGAGAATTAGCTCAGTACCAGGTTGTTTGGTGGGACAGTGTGGACAGATGCACTGAGTAGACACTGAAAATGACAGGTAGCTGAAACTTAATGCTCTGTCTTCATGCTGCTGTTACCATTAAATCTGTTCTGACTGCACTTGTGCAGTGTAGATGCGTCTCTGTCTAACAACGTTGTTTCAGGTTTCTTTATAATTTTTCTCTGCTCAACTGGTGCTTTCTAACCAATGTGCTGTGTTTAACATGATATCATAGAATCACAGAACTGTGAGGGTTGGAAGGGACCTTAAAGCTCATCCAGTTCCAACCCCCCTGCCATGGGCAGGGACACCTCCCACTAGAGCAGGTTGCTCACAGCCCCATCCAGCCTGGCCTTAAAAACTTCCAAGGATGGGGCTTCCACCACCTCTCTGGGCAACCTGTGCCAGTGTCTCACCACCCTCCTGGGGAAGAAATTCTTCCTAATGTCCAACCTGAATCGACCTATCTCCAGTTTTAATCCATTCTCTCCGTTCCTATCACTGCCTGACGGCCTAAAAAGCCCCTCCCCAGCTTTCTTGAGTGACCTGAGGCAAGGGCAGTCATCTTTAGGGCCCAAAACCATAGTGGCAGTTATTACAGCTGTCCAGCACCTCCTCTAATTGCTTTTGAAAATGAATAAATTAGAGTATTCTGATTTCTTATTTATAATATGGAGGTGGAAGATCTAAGTTACTACCTTGACATTCTCTGCCTTTAAAATGCCAGAATGTCGTCTCAGGTCCATACTGGATTCTTACTATATTCTCAATGTATATGACTTCAAAAAAATTGTTTTTTCCATGATAATAACACTGTGGCATCGAGCTGAAATCCCAGCTGCCTTGTGCCAGTGCTGTAAAAATAGTGAATGGAACCCTTTACTTAGAGATCTTCCTCGGCATGGATTAAGAGCTGCAGGAGCTGGGCAGAGCAGAGGGATGTGGAGAATTGATAGAGCTAAATTTATACAGACTGTTGGTGGCAGGTTTGACTCACTACTGGAGCTGCTCGGCTGAGTCAGACAGAAGGGCTTCTCTTCTGTTAGCAGCAGCCCAGAGAGTGTCTGAATCCTGCAGTAGGCAAATGTCAGGGTGTCTGGTAGTGGGCATGTCTGTTCTGCCGCACTGCATCTTGGCCTCACCGAGATGCAGTTGAGACCGACAGGAGCTCTGAAGTATGAGATCAGAGATCTCTCCCAACACGCGTGTTATAAGTAGCACATCTGAAATACCACACAACTGTCTGATTCTCTGCTTGGATCTTGAAAGTTTGTCATCTCAGTGACCTTGTATAAGTAATGTCAGTGGAGGTAGTTTTGGTTTTGCTATTTCGTATCTCTTAAATCAAACCCCTTATTTTAAATGTGGATTTTGGATTTTTCCTTTTATTAGAACTGTCACAGGTGATCTCTGAGAAAAGAGGATTTCTGTAAGCAGCTTTCTGAAGAGTATAAGAAAAAGAGATAGTATTTCTGGTTGGTTTTTTTTCTTCATAGATTAATGGTTATTCTACCCTTCATTTTAGGGAGATAACTTAGATTTTTAGACTGTGTAACTTGCCCATACGTAATCTGGATCTAGCTAGAGATCTATTTCGTGAATCATCCCAGTAATGCAGTAAATTACCTGTCCCTGCTTTCATGGTGGATTCACATTCCTTTGAAGCTTTTCTTTCTGCATCGAGTCATGACTTGCCAAAGGCTTTTGCATGAAGGTTTGGCATGCCTTAGGTAAAAGAAAAACTGTCAGATAAAACTTCTTCAGCGCGGCAGGCTCAGTGAGTCTGTACCCATCCGTTACAGGATTATCTTGTCAATAAAGTTATGGTTGGAGAAAACACCTTTGGGGATTTCTTTTTGCACAGACTAAACAGGGCTTGCAGAGGAGAGCACAGAATAGTTTTAAAAATAACTTTGTTCTATTTGTTAGGGTTTTTTCACTGAGGTATTTATAATTTTACCAGCTGTATATTGCATGATCACACATGCCAACGTTTCCTTTTCTGCTTGTGCTAACAGGAATATCCTAAGTTGCTCAGGAGAAGGGTGGGGGAGTAGTATGCTGTAACTTCTCTGGTATTTCAGGTTAGATGTGTTACAGTGTGGAGGATGAGGAGGGTCAGGGAGGAGAGAATTCTAGAAAATGCTAAAGGCTGCATAAGAGCACCTGTATGTTTGTCCCTCTTCAGTTAACATAAAACTAGTTAGTAAGTGGCAATTATGAGTTTCCGCTGGCATTACTGAAACTGATAAAACGAGTGCTGTTGAGTTTGCCTGGAGTGGAAAGAAATGATGCACCATTTCTGATTCTAGTCTAAGAGCCTTTTTCTTCCTTGCCACTCTCAAAACCAGTTTCACATCTAGTAGACTATTACTATTAATTGCTTGTTAATTAAAACTAATTCTAGCATTCAAAAGTGCAATACTTATATCAATTTGATTTATCTTATAAAGACCTTTTAACACATGTAGTGTCTTCAAAGAAGTAAGAAATACTTGGCTTGCATACCATGAGAATATCATAAGTGAGATACCGGTCTTGGTACCAAAATGTATTGCTGTTGGTCTCCCACATTATAATCATGTCTTGTTGTTTTGATCCTGGTTTCTCAAGAGGCAGTACAGTTAGTACTCTGAACCTTTACAACGTGATGTCAACCATGAAAGATTATGACATCATTAAATTCAGATGTAATTGAATGAGATGTTTTAAGCTTTTGTTTAGCTAATATTTTAAGATGGTTGTAAACCCATATAAGTTTAAAATTAATTTCAAACTGTTAGACATAAAACAAGCAAACCAAAGATAAAAAAACACCGCAAGTTCCAAAGAGATGTATAAAGTCGTACATAACACTGGGAAGACCAGTGAATTTATGCACTAAAAGCAGTAGCGAAATGATGACAGAAGACTTATGTTTGGATAGCTCGTTCCCAGCTTTCATTTCTCTAAACGCAGGCATTGTAGCAAGAATGCTTTTGGTACAGAAACCGTTTAATCTCATTGATTTATTGTTATACTTTGTGTAAATGCAATTCTATCAACATCCCTGAGTTTTACAGCCCGGATTCTATCTTTCTTACATGAAGATAGTTTAAAAGCACCTTCATACTGCTAATTCTACTACTCTATTTTTATGTAAATACTGAGAAAAAATGTACATGCAAAATATGGAAATATGCATATACAAATATTTAATATATATATAAACTATTCTTTTTATTATAATATGTACCTCCATAAATATATGGGGGTTTTAGTGGTTACACTGAGGATCCATATGTCTTGTCTTGAAGGCAGGAGGGGTCTTCACCATTGTCTGATAAGGGCTAACACGAAGAGTTCATCTGTAATGACAGAAGCACTGAAGAGAGGACCTGACAGGAGCAAACGGGAGCATGTTTGCGTGGTACCTTAGTATGGGGGCAACAGGAACAGACTCCTGCAGTCTGGGCATGCAAAGGCCTAAACCAGTGCCTGAAGTGCGTGAGTTTCTCATTTGAAGAAGTAAGCAAAGGTAAATCTTCTGCAACTTCTAGCTCTGGAGGGCAGACTTTTAATTGTTCAGCTCTGGATTCTTTGTTCGTGATTAAGTAGTAAGCTGTTGTTGGAGAATTTTTGAGTTTATGAAAGAGCAAATTTCCTTGTTACGGGGAAGCCTGGAGACTTGAAAACACATGAAAGGAAATTTAATGTCATAATGTATGAAACATTCCTTGGCTCCTTGCAGTAACAACATGTCAATATGTTTTTGTCTGCTTGATGATATGTTGGAAATGCCTTTGATTTTGTACAATTGTATGTAATTTCTCAACATTTTTTTTTTATTGTATTGATTAAAGCTTTTCTGCCTTGCCTGGAGACATTAAGTAGCAAACCATCTGCTAAAAATGGATTGGCAACATTCCTAAAAATTAACATTTAAAAAAAAAAGTTTATATATATTTCAAATAATCATATTTGTGTTCTGAGATGAAGAGGAAAACAAAGCTTCTGTTACAGTCTGGCAAAAGGTTGCGGTACCTGGTCAAATACTTGGATTGTCTTCAGACTGTCGAGAGAGAGATGTTGACTGTGGTAAAAAAGCACACAGCTACCAAATGAGGCAGTGAAAGTGTGGTTACACACCCTGTCCCACGTGGCTGTGTGTTTACCACCTCAGTCGTACAGGAATTGATGGATAATCAGCAACGCAGCTCAAAGAACTCCTTGTGTGGCTGCCAGCAGTGCAGCATTCAGGCTGTAGCTGCTAGCTCTGCGCACCTAAGTGGAGGTTATAGTAATCCCTGCCCCTCCCAAGTTTCCTTAATAGAACGAGGTGAGTGGTAAATATAAAACTGGCACAATTGTGAAGAGTGATTTTATTTTTTTAATTATACTCTGTTATACTCACCAATGATTTTCTAATTACGCTTTGCTATTGTCTTTGTGTTCGAGACTGAGTGGTTATGCTGAAGCTGAGAACATACTGAGAATTCTTACTCATATGGGTGTGTTTGCAGTGTTGGGACAACAACAGGGAATAAGCTTATTAGCAGGATAAGGCACAGAGATTTGCTTATTTAACATAGCTTTTGTGGCTAGTTTTGACAGGTTAGAATCCGTGTAACTGCCATAAAAAGTCAATTGGCTGCCCCAGGGAAAGAAAGTATGGGAAGGTAGGAGTACTCAATACTGTGTGTGTCAGCACAGATTCAGTAGGACATAATCTTGGATATTTGCTTCTCCAGCAATTGGATTATCATTTTAACTGTCCAGTTAAGGAAAACTTTAATAAATCCATCTACGCAGGTACTGTGCATTTGCAGCCTTTCAGCTATATATCTATATTATTATTACATTCTTTCCACATATCAGAGGGTCCCTGAACTGAGTTCTCAGTCACTGTGATTTTACTCAAAGGTCGTGCTCTAAATTCTTTCCTCTGTTGGACTTGCCTAAGTTGTTGTCACTGCTGTGCTGCAGTAGTACATACATCTGAGGCACTGTGGGGCTTGGAAGTGAGCAGAATGATCTATGCAGAGCAGTATAAAAAGCAATAACGGATTTCCTCTGTCCCCCCTGCTGCTCAGAATTCTGCCCTGGATACCCACAGGCCAGGCTGGCATCAGGAAGGGTGGCTTTTGTGTGCCTCACATCTGTGGAGTTACTTTTCTCGTGTCACCATGTAAACAACTGGGTCTGAAGCACAAAGAAAGGGATGGGAAAGAAGAATAAGATTATGTACTTATTAAAGGCGTTATATAAAACACTGTGTCAAATTGCAGGCAATGGCCAATACCCAGCAGTGTGTTCTCTGTTGTCTGTCTAGTTGTAAAACTTGTGTGTAGCCAGCACCTAGCCAGCCCAGGCTGGTGTCACAGCAGTGTGGAGCCACCTCATTGTCTGGCTGTTTTCACAGTGAACGTGGTGCAGAGAATGAGAGCTTTGGCCACATTGACACAATGTGACAGTGCAGTTTATGACAGGAAAAAAAAGGTGAAGTAACAACGTAGGACATAGCAGCTTAGCTTTGCTGCATCAAACTAATAAACCCCCCTGCAGAACGGCGAGGGAAGAGTGAAGGAAATCAATATGATTGATAAGGCAAACTTTGTTTATTGTCACACTTGCAGCTACTTATATAGTATCATGCTAATCACTGATACATGCTGATTGGAGTACACACAAGTTATACATATTCATGATAGTTCCCATAGGTCCATTCAAGAAGTCACACTTTCCCTACGACCACCCCTTGGTGGTCCCAGCTGCTACATAGCTCCTCTTTCCGTTGACCAAAACATCCTGATATCCTTATGCTGATATAACATCCCTCTTTCTGTTAACCAAAGCATCCTATTATTATCCTAACGTTCCTCCTCAAGGACATCCTGTCCCTGCAGCTGGGCTAGGCCTCATGCCTAGCTTCTGCTAATACATCTTGCAGTGAGCCGCGGCCCTTGTTCTCAAGCCATTCCCCAACACCCCCCTACTTTTACTTGAAAAAAAATGCATCTCTTTTACTCTCTGTGTAATGTTCATGTACCAGTTTGTTAAGAGTGACTTTGTTAAGAGTGAATTTGCTGTTCTGCTGTTGGAGGAGAACAGATGTTATCCAACAAGCAGGGTTTATTCAAGCGATTTACCTACAAGGGCCAGTTCAACACAAGGTGGAAGATACCCCCACCCTTTTCACTGAACTTAAAAGAAACTAAGCAGAATTCCTACTCATTTCATCTGCCTGAGTAGCCATATCTTTTAGAGTAAAAAAAAAGGAAAAAGGAAAAAAAAAAAAAAGACAAGACAATGTTAAGAATGGCGTGAGTATGATTTCATAAGTACCTGAAGTGTATGGAACTCGGTAATTTTCTCAAGACTTAAATTTAAACATGATAAACCATGATTTTTTGTTCCTTCTTAGGAAGGAAGATAAACCGAAGTTCCCTCTTTATGGGGTGATTCTTCTTCCTGACCTGCACACCTGTATAAATACAGTGCTTGAGTTTAGGAAAAGAGTTTTGGCCTCTTAACTTTCCCCAGCACTGTGCAGGATACCTGTTTTCAAGGTACCTCATGTCTGGGGTGTTTTTGTTACAACTTGCCTTAGCAGCCTCAAAACCAAAATCTAAACTAAAAATGCATTAATTTGAGGTACAAACAAGTTTGCAGTCAAACAATTAGAATGAAAATGTAACTAGTTTAAAACACTGCAGTAGTGCCCTGTGGAAAGATGGGCTTGTGGCCCAGTGAAGATCATGATGACTTGGGTCTGGAGCTTTTTTGGTGTATTTTGACAAACTCTGCTAAAATCTTCCTTTGTTTTCTAGGAGTGTTATTTTTACATGTATATTAATCCTGCTTTTTAAACATTGTGGGTCTGTATTGTAATGGTGGTTTTTAGCTAGTGGACTTTGTGAACTTACGGATAAAAGTGGTTAGGAAAAGGTATGTTCTGTTATAGGATGTCTTTTACAAATGTGTAGGAGTTCTCATGCTGTTTATCTCTTTGAAAAAAGATTAAACAACGAGATTTTTGGGGGAAAAAACCTAAAAAAAACCCCCCAAAAAAAAACCAAAACCCCAACCAAACAAAAAAGAAAAACAACAACAAACTATGTGGCTGCTAAGAAGGTATGTTAAACTGTATAGTAGCCAAATTTCAGAGAGCACTTAAAACGTCAAATAGTGTAAGTGCGAATGAAACTGCATTTTTCCCTTCAGCTCAATCCACTTTACTGAAGAACCCAGAACTTAACCCTTGCAAGTGCTGGCAGACTCCTTCCATGGTGCTAGAGTCTCTCCCTGAAGAATCTCATCAAAGGGACAGCGATCTTGCTGAAGTGGTGACTTCTAATCAAATATCTTTCTTTGAAACTTGTCTTCAAGTTAATTCTGTTTCTTCAGCATAATTTCTTTCTTTTGGATTATCTTCAAATTTGTGAGTTTGCCTTTTTCCAAGATAGCCAAGTACCTGTTCAGTTCAGTTTCTATGTATAAACCAAACGGGCTGTATGTATAGATAGGATCTTTTTTTGTAGGTTCACAGAATGTCTTTGGCTGGAAGAGACCTTCAAGATCATCTAGGCCAACCTTTGACCCACCACTGCAAGCTCACCACTAACCCATGTCCCTGAGCACCAGGTCCACGGGCCATTTAAATGCCTCCAGGGATGCTGACTCCACCACTGCCCTGGGCAGAACATCCCAATGGTCGAGAACCCTGTCACTGAAGAAATGTTTCCTAATAACCAGCCTAAACCTGCCCTGGTGCAGCTTGCAGCCATTCCCTCTGGTCCTGTCACACGTCACCAGGGCGAAGAGGCTGTTCCCCTCCTCGCTCCAGCCTCCTGTCAGGCAGTTGTAGAGAGCTGTTCTCTGATACTCTTTGTTTGGCAGAGTACCTGTGTGCTGCTGAACCAGGAAAGGCTCTTGTATTCTAAAAAGGGAGAAGGATGCAGGGTGGCCATGGGCTCATTGGGAGCTTTACTCCGTGTGCCCCTCTGCCCTACACACCCTTATGGAGGGTGGAATCATGCATGCACTGGCAAAACAGTTGACTTTATTGTGATACTGTCGCATTATTCTGGATTGTGTGTGTATGGTTCTTTCCAGTCGTGCAAATTAAGCTCAGGATTTGTAGTATTTGTGTTTAATTAAAAGTTAAACTCCTGCTTCTTGTGTGCTTTGAAGGTAAGGTTATTATCCTTATATTCTTGTGAGATCTTATTTTCCAGAAGTCTGGAAGTAGCCTGTTTGTCCAACACAATTCCCTTCTGCTTCCTGAAGAACACCATTCTTTGAATGCCTTAGTCTCCAAGCCCCAAGACTGCTTGCAAGAAATACTCGGGGGTCTAAATGCAAGTTGTTTTCCTGGTTGGTTGCTGTATGCAGCTTCCTGAATGAGTTTCTTTGTTTATACGTACGTTTTAGATTGGCTCTTGATTGTCTTGACCTGTTTTAGCACTGCCTTTTACCTGACACAAAAAATGTAGTCAAATCAGTAGACAGGGTGAGTACAAACCTTCAGAGGAGCAATGATGGCAAAATTCATGGCTGTCAGAGAAGCAGGCTTTCAGCATGATGGTTTTTAAAACCTTTTAAATGCCACTTCTGTAGGTCTCTTGGATATGTTTTGAAATTTTTTTTCCTGTGACCTTGAAGCCTCAGTTGCTTAACCTCCTTTAGTGCATGTTGCTCTTCCAAGAAAAGATGAAAATAATCAGATTGCTTAAGACATACCTCAGAATTTTCCTACATGCCTTACTGGTGTTAGCATTCAGATGAGAGAGACCCCAGTACTTGGATCATTTCAAGTACTTTTCTTCTTGTATGTGTGTGGGTCTGCAAATGTCTTTCTATGTAGTTGATAATTTATTTTATTTTTTTAATAAATAGAAAATTTTAAAATGACTGTAAGGAGGTTGATGCGTCCTTGGACAAGTGTGATATCACAGAACATTAGATTCCACTGCTGTTTTACTATTTAGTAGCACAACAGTGAACTTTCTGTTTACAGATAGATATTTGATTTGTCTCGGACTACACCATTAGGGGTAGCAGTGTCACTCCAAAAGGAGTGGAATGATTTCCCTGTCTCAGAAGGTCGTCCTTTTGTCTGTGCTGTTGGTGGCTATCAGAAGGGTGGTTAGCACACTTATCTGGGCTGCCTACTTCTGCCTCAGCAGCTGCCTGAGCTGTGACTCTGTAATGATTAGATCTACATGCTTGTGTTTCTCTAGAGCACAAGGGCTGACAGTTGGTCTAAATATTGTTGCTTTCTAGAGAAATTCAGAGCTTGTGTCAGCAGTATGTTATGTTTCCACTGTGTCAGTGGAGGTGTGCCTGCCCATGGCTGGGTCACATTCAGTGCTTGCTTTATTTGCTGACTTCAGATAGAGTCTTTTTATCTCAGATTTGAAAGTTATAAATATACTAAGTTATAAGTATTGCCATGCTCTTTATCTATTCCTATGAAGAGAACTAGAGGTAAAAGACCAATTAATACACTGTTTGGAGCCCTCTGCAATGAATTGCTAGAAGAATGCAGCAGGAAGATATGCATTGTTAGATATTTTAATAAGTTCATCTTTTTCTCCGATAATGGAAATTCTTTCTCTGTTTTTGTTAGGAATCCTCTTTGTCAGAGGATGTATTTATCTTCTTTTGCTTAGGGTCAAATTATATGCTAGCTGCTGTGGTGAAAGAGCAGTTGACCTTGTGACAGTTTTGTATATAGGCACTGAGACTGACTCGGGTCTGGGGCCCTTCTTTTTTTCTTCTCTGTCACTGGGTTGGATGATGTTCTTTTTCATCGCACAAGGAATACTACCTTACACTTTTACATTAAGAGAGAAATAAGGATTTGCAAGAAGGGTGCTGTGTTCTGTTTTGAGAACAGCTTTTTATGGCACAGAGGTAGTTTCATTCCCCCTTTCTGAAATGGTGTGCTATTTCACAGTGGTTAAGCAGGCATGTTTGCAGGTTAGTGTTACCATCTCCTGTTCAGGTAAAAAAAATGGTGAAGGCTTGCTTAGCAAGGGAAACTCTGATAGCCATGAGTTTCTGGTGTTGTCAACTCTGCTGCTTTGTACCATGTTGGCAAAATTTCAGATGCAAACTTTTGTAGAGTTATGAATTTTCTTGACAACGACTGAGACGTCTTAAAAAATCTCACTGCGTTTGCTGACTACAGTACGGTTGCTTTGTAAAGCAGATACTTGCTATGATTTCTTGTAATTTGCTCTAGGAAAGGTTTTGTATCCTATCAGGAGAGCTTCCTCAAATGAAGTCTTAAAAATCACTGTAAAGGCAAGAAAGCTACTAAGAATTGTAGTAGTGCCGTACATGAACGAGAATTCCTCCTCTTTAGGGTAAGCTGATACCACAGTAAAACCCTATTTAATTCATAGGAAACCCCATTTAATTAGTAAAAATTGTGTAGCAACTTATTAACAGAAAGCAATTGTTTTTGTTTTAAAATTTCACTTTCATTAAATTCTTTTAAGTGTAGATCACAAAAAACCATGAACAAACCCAAACCAAAACAAGCCCTTAAGTTTTTGACTAGAGGAACAGTAAGGAAAATTCTGGTAGGTAACTAGGAATATTTTGGAAATGGTTACAAGCTTTAAACGTAACACTGTGAGGAACTGAAGTTTAAAAAGTCTTGAAGTTAGCATTAATTTTATCTAGTAATGACAGATATGAGGGATGCAAATAGAAATTATGTGCGAATACATAAACTCCGAAATCCACTTCTGTACATTTTTCAAGGATTGTCTGATCTTAATGAATATTATTGATTGGTTTTTCAACCCAGAAACTCTGTTTAATTATTAATACATCTGTTTCCAGGAATCACTGATTTCTTATGTGTGCTTAAATGCAGAAACTCCCACCTGCCCTGAAATTCCCGAAACACTGACCCTTATCCCTGCATCTGTCAAAGATGGTGTTTACTCATAACTGCAGTGTAATTTATAGAAGAGCTGGGTTGCCATTTACTCTGTTAATAATCTTGTGCTAATGGCTTCAGTTCCTTGAACGCTGCTTCTAATGGAATGATTCAAGCTATTGATTCTTCAGCTGACTTCATTGTATGCCTTAAGGTACAAACAAAGTCTGGGGTGTCAGCTCTTTGTTTTGCAGATTTACTTCAGAAGTGCTTCTGTACAGTTCAGAGTAAGTATTGCAAGGCAAAGTCTACCCCCAAGTTTCACTGAGTTTTGGGTGCTCCCAAAGTTTAATACACAGGCTTTACCAAGAGCTAATTTAGTTAATGGAAATGCTCATTCTGCACATCCATTTTCTTTTCCACAAATAGCTTCCCATAATGACTCTACAGAATATAAGCACCCACCGTTTTCTTGTTTGATTTTTCTGATCCGGGAAGTGTATGCTGCATTAGCTTAACCTCCCATCAGGCACAGTTCCCTAATAGAAGTTACTTATTTCAATTTATTTTCCTGGTATTGGGCCTGTCAGTTTTCCAGACAAAATATTTTCTTTTCTGAATTACATAGTACTTTACTCCTCCTTTAATTCCAGTGACTCCTGCCATCCTACCATCTCGGTCAGTAAAGTGGTACCCAGAATGAAGGAGACTACTACAATCTGCTCCACTATGCATTTTAACAGAAACTAATTCCACTCTGACCCTCTTGTTTTTCCAGACCAATCTGTAGCCTTGAGTAATTTTTTGAAAGCTATGGCTGGAGCAGTCACTGTTGAGTTTTTGGGGAAACAGAAAAGTCTGAGTGGTTTATCTTGTATATTCCAGATTATTATCAACATGTAGCATTTTCCTTCTTCTTACAACTTTTACTTTCTCAGTCATGTAAGCATAAGAAAATTAATGTGTGTGCAGAACATAGTTAAAATTTATTATGATAATAGACTTGGGAAATTCAGCTTATCCCTGTGTGACAGTTAAGATGGATAGGGCAATTCTCTTTATACCCTTGCAAAAAAAGTCCAACGTGAACTTTGAAAAACATTTTTATGAAATAACCATCTTGAGAGAGAGAATTCCAGCGCAGCATTTCTGCATCTTTATTTACTTGTGCAGTTGAGTGGAAGAAGGAAAGAAAAATATCCATATGCAAATGTATTTGTGCAACAGAATGGAGAAAACCACATACTAGGAGCTCACTTTCTTCCTAGTACATTTACTGAATCAAGTCAATAATTTTACTGTGATACCTTTTAGAATTTTGCCTGAGGTTTTTAAGTCAATCACAACTTAAGGTAGAAAAAAACAACCAGCCTACATCAAATCCACAAACTTGGCGATACGTCTGTCCTCTCCTTTGTTTTGATTTGATGAAGGCCAGTATATATTTTAAAAGGTATTATTAGCCTGGAGTTGACTTTTGAATTTAATTTCTTCTGCCTTGAATGTATGAGAGTCATTGTTTGTGGTTTGAATATCTAGAGTAGCTTTGTGAGCATGGCGTGCATTTAACATTTCTCACTTTCACTGCTTGCACCTAGAAAGTTCATCATGGTTTGCTGTTCTAGGCAAGCTGTTGACTTAAGATTATCAGGAGGATTTAGCTGACTGAAATTTTGTGGCAAGACTCCCTATAAAGGAAGAGGTTGAACTCAACCCAGTGTTGACCGAATCATCTAGGCTGTTCCATAAAGGCACTGCATCTCTCCACCAGCTGTAAATGGGGCTCCAATTTAATAACCCACAGACAGGACCCTGCTGTAAAAGGAGCTTGTGCTAACCCACATGTAGATAGCCACTGGCTACAGTTAGATGAGATGAGCCCCACTTGAAAGGTTTTTCAGCCTAAATCTCTTGAAAAATCAATAGAGCTAATTACATGAGTGAAGTTGTCCAGTTTCTGTGTCTTCTGGCAAGTAAATGAAGCTTTTTTCTTCTCTGTATGAGCTAACCAATATTTTGGTGTGTGTTACGCTAGACATTAGCTCTCCTTATGAGGTGGTGTAGCCTCTTTGGGCTGGTTTGACCAGCCATATATAAGCTGTATTGTTGAAATAAAAATAGTCCCAAGATGTTTATCTCAGTATTTTAGCATGTCTGTCATTGTCTGTTGTAGATGTAAGAGATATTGAGATAATGGGGCTCTGTGTTCTAGTTGAATCTATAACAGTCCCCTGTTTCACTGGTAGTTAACTGTCTTCATTATATTGAGGCTTTTACATGGAATACTAAGGCTTATTAAATAAAACTCTCTTAAACATTAGACTTAGGGTGTGTTATGCAGAGCTGTAGTAATACTGCAGAATCTGGACCAGAAAATAGTCAGACAAGAGCCTGGTTAAGCAAACAGCATATTTCTGCGCAGATTGCAGATACGAATTTGTATACTGTAAGAACTACAGGAAATGATTTCTGGTGCCACTTGGGAATTTTGAGTGACAAGCCATTATGAATGCTAAAAAACCAATTTCTAGTAAAGCTTCAGTTCCAGCTTTTCCTTTAGGCTGCTGGTTCTACTGCATACCGAGAATATTAAATTGGGTTCATTTATTTTGTGCAGGTTTCACTGGAGCATCAGGGAGATACGTTGTGCATGTAGCACAAATTCTCACTTTTTTTTATCCTCCCTTACCAAGGTGACCATTTCTGTTGTTGAAGGGTGACTCTATGAAGTTACCATGTTGTCCTTTCTCTCATAGTATCGGGAAAGTGAAAATGCAAAGCACAAGTGAGCAGGACCCTTGACTTCAGTGGGAAGAAGTTTTTGGCCCTTACGGGCACCTGCCCTCAGTGCAGTTTGGGTGGTTGCCATCCTCTGGTTCTGGAAAGGAAAAAGGAGCTCATGCACTCTGAAAGCAACTTAATTAGACTTGGGTGTCTGGGGCTACTGATCTGGTGCCTTTCACGACCACTAAATGACTTTTTCATTCCATTGAAAAATGAAAGCAGGAAAAATACTAAAAACGAAAGGAAAAAGCTTCTAAATTCTGCCATTTAGAAGGAAGTTGTAATGTAAAGATTATGCAGTTTTTGAATTTTTAAAGATTTAGCTTAAGTCCAAAATTGGACAAAAATCTAGAAGTATGAACTGTTTCACAGATAACCTCTTAAGGTTGTTTCAGTATTTTATGTGTTATCTCTTACCCACTGGAGAGCCAGAAGGGCAGCTGTTCTTGAAGCCAATACCATATGCTGGCATTTGAATGTGTATATTGTTTTTAAGGAGGATAAAACCCCACAAAACAAAGATGAACTGGAAGCAGCTGATATGCTGTAATTAACATATTTTAACATTCTTTAAATAGTCTCCAGCTCCCTTCCGATCAAGTGAAACATAAATTTTAGTCTACATAGTTAAGAATACATTATGAACACTTTTATTTTCTTGTAAGAATACATTATGCTGGGGTGTAAGAATACATTATGCTGGTTGTAGATCAGCCTGCCTTTTTAATTAACAGAATTTTATCTTACAGTCATCTCAGTAGTGGCAAATTGAAGCCCTGACTGGGTCAGGCTTTGTTCTGCGCATTCAGCTGCCATACCATACGTACCTGCTCCCAGAGAATTCAGGCTTTGCCCGTAGCACGTGATGCAGCAATGACAGGAAGCCTGGGTGTTTGTGCAGCTCTGGGACCAAAGGAGAGTGGCTGTGTTGTGCTCTGTGTGCCTGGACTCCTTGCTGGGCTGCATTCCTTCTGGGGGTCATCTCTGCCTCTGGAGATCCAGCTGTGCCCTGTGCCAGACCAGCAACAGCCTCTTCACAGCTAGCTGGGGCTTCTCGGGCTTGCGTTTTAAACACTCCTTGGAAATCAGTGCCTTCAGGAAGGGTAGTACCTGCAGTTACAATGCTAGCCTGCAATTTGGAAAGCCTGCGTTTAATGAAATTCCACAGGCATATATATACATATATTTTTAATCTGAAGATAATCTAATGAGCTAGACTGGGTAATGACAAGATGAAGATAAATAGGCCTGTGCTTTAGAATAGCATAAGATTATGCATAGTTGCCAACTGGCTGTCACAACTTGTTGCTTGCCTTGGCCATGTCAGATTACAGTTTTTTTATGTGTTTATGACAGGAGAGAGTCCCAAGGTCATACAAGACTCACCTTGGTGCCTTTTTATTAAATATTTATCTTTCATATTTTTTTAATTTCTCTGAAGATCCCTTTTAATGTTTTTCTGCATAGATTAATTTTATTCAGTATATTTATTTAATTCTAAAATGGCTCCACATAAAATTATAATATTCATGGTGAGGAAAAAAGCAAACACAGAGAGAAACAAGAGTCTTACACGTTGTGCACCTTCACGTTCAATGGACACATACTTGGATGCACTGGGCAAACTAAAGCTGGTTGCTTCCATCCCGTTAACTGTGGGTGTACAAACAGTTAGGCAGTTGTGGCTTGTTATATGTAAGATACTAATTAGTGTGTTTAAACTGTGGGGGGAATAAAACGTGGTTATGCTAACTCATAAAGGAGCTTTTTTTTAATCAGAGAATTCATTTAATATTTAATCAGAATATTTAATTTGTGCACATCACAGAATGAATTAATCCAAATTAATTTTAAGACTCCTTATATGTAGCCACATCACAGGTGATTGTCACATAATAAAAGTTCTGTGAGCATGCAGCCTTTGACATCTTTTTTTTTTTTTTTCTTCAAGACTTCCTTAGTACAGAATTAGTTCAGTTCACGCATTAGATGCACCAATGGAAAAGTAATATGTGGTAATGTTTGCTGGTGTGAAGTTAAGGCCATCCAAGAAACTGGGAATCAGTCCTGCAGAAAACAAATGGTCTGTTTTTCAGGGACAGATATGACATCATAATTTGAAAAGTTTTGTTGATTAGATCAGATTATGGAATTCTGTCCCTTTTATTTGTGCCCTAATTGAGGCTTCCCGTCCCACCAGTTTGAAATAGGAAGGGGCGGAAATTATGTCTGTGAATTAACTGTATTTTAGGCCACCAGGTTTTACTTTTTTTTTATTGGGTGTCTGTTCCTCGAAGATACAGCCAAGATACTGTTTTAGGACTCAGGATGGTTAGGAGTAAAGTATGTTGTTCAAATTCTACTTCTGATAAGGAGCGTTTGTTAAATTTCTTGGTTTGGTGGGGCTGAAGAAATGCAGGCTCATTCTGAGCTCTGCATGGAAGAAAGTGGTACTAAGAGGTTTTTAGTCCAGAACCAGGTTACATCTTTGCATCTGACATTAAGGAAGAATAGCCATGTGTGACAGAATAAAATTGTCTCCAAATGAGTCTCCTGAGAGTATCGTGAGTATCCTGAGAGTATCGTGATACAAATACAAAGTTTGGGTTAAGAAATTAATTCTACGCAGTTGGGGCTTTTCTATGAAAATCTGTGGAACTGACAATTTTTGGTAGACCTCTCAAGGAAACAAGCGCTCTCTGCTTATTTTGAGGCTAGCAACTGCAGTTGTTTGGGACTTTCCAAGAGCTGCTTATCACAAAGTGGTTTACTTTGTGCCAGCCATACAAGTTGTTACTGAAATGAAAGATATTCTAAAGATTCATCAGGAGATTTGTTGTCCTCTGACTTTATTGAATTTCTCACCTCAGACAGACAATGACCGATGTGCTGACCTTGTCTCATGGGATTTTCTGTAGATTAATGTCTTCTGCACTTTTTCTCCTCCTTTTGTCCTTCATCCTTCCTTTAAGTCCTGCTAGCTGTCAGTGCATAGAGATATTAATGGATGATAAACCCTTGCAATTTTTATCCCCATTAACATTCAAAAAACAAGTATAAATTCTGAGTTTCAAATTGATGTAAAATATAATGAATGCCCCTATAGACAAAGTTACAATCAGTCTGTGACTGATGTAGGGTTTCCTTTTGTTTGCTTTCCTCCTGAGTGCTGTCTGTTGATACTCATCTGACTGCTATGGTCTTAGGTTAGGTAATTGGGCAGTGCTCCCTTGAAGCTCCTGCCATTTCCAGACCCCTGACTTAATTAAACAGGCAACCTGCTTGAATTCTCCAAGAAAATCAGCTTTATTTTGATGCTGCAATTTTGGCAAACTGAAAAATCAAAACCTTTCCATTTGCAGAATGGGCTTGGGAAGGAAGTAGCTTCTCTAAGTCATTCAAAGTCTGGGAGATGTTAGTATTTTTATGGTGCTGATTGAAAGTAAAGGTGAGGGGAAAGAAGTATGACTGTGTACTTGATTTTTAAAGGAAGTTCATATTGCAAAATGTCACTGTTAGTCACAGACTTGGCACTACCCTTCTGGCAGCTAAGACTGCACAAAAATAAAATGTAAGTCCTAATCATCCTTGTAATAAATGTCCCCAGTTAGTGTCTGCCAATTTAGGGTATTTCAAAAGTACAAATCAGTTAAATCTCTGCATGCTGCAGTACCCAGGTTAGTGCCTAAAACCCTAGGCACTTAGTTTAATAACAGCAAGGGCTTAGCAAAGATGGGTTTGTTTGAACCCTGCATCTCCCTTGACTTTACACAGAGTTGTCTTAGAGTCTGGGCTTGCAATCTCACAATTAAAATATCGCTGTCATCTGCAATGGAAGTTGCATACCCAGAGAATGAGAAACATCTTTTACTTTGTGGTTTTAAAGCAGTCTGAATCTCTTTTTGTAAAATAAAAGAAAATTGCACATACATACAGAAAGCTTTTTGTACTGTTGGGATGTTACAACAATAAATCCAACAATTGCTTCCTGTCATATAGAATAAATGTATTAATATTGTATTTCTGAGCATTCAGAACAGAATGATCTGAATTTCATTAAGCAGGCAACAATTAATAAAAATTAGAATTCCAGATACACACTTGTAGGTGATTTGAATTGTAAAATGTGAGAAGAGAGGAATTTAAGATGGTATAAAGTTTGAATGTGTTGGTATCTTCTTCTGATAATGTCAAAAATCTTCTAGCAATCTTCTTGAGATTGTCATGGAAACTGTTCTGCACACTAGCTGCTAATGGCAGAATGCTTCTCTTGAAAGAAGGACAGTAAGAATTATCTGGACAATTAATTATAAGCCAAGTTAAAATTAGAGAGGCTATTTTTTCATAGCATCTGGCCCATCAGTCAGAATTTCCCTTTAGAAATCTTAGTATTATTGTGACATTAGATTTCCTAAACTCTTTGTATGATCTTACCACAACATCATGGGTAGAAACAAAATTGACGATAACATCATTTGCTGACTGTGTAATGAATCTGCTTTGTCAGAAAAAATAGCTTCTAGTAATACCCTTTATTCTGTCAATTATTTAATATATACCTTATGGATGTATATATGAAACATGTAAATATTTACCTATAATTGTTATGTTCTATTAATATTCCTGTGTGACAAAACCGGCTTACTGCTGTGACCTTAGTCTGGTGCAGAGTGATCTCATGGTTCCAATACAGTTCCTGAGCAGGGATCTCCCTGAGACAGCCCTTTCTCAACTTCATTTATGGATATCTGTAAAGGACCTGGTTTGTCTAGGAATGCAGTGTTAAAAAATAAACATAAAACTTGGAAGAAGACCAGAGTTTGATTAAAATGTGCCTTTTTTTTTTTAGCTCAGAGTGTAAAGCCTTTTAGTCGAACACTTTCAGAATCCAGTTTTGTAAAGAAGTGCAGAATGACTGCTGTGGGGTGTGGCATAGAAAGTGGACATGTTTATGTGGATGTAACTCTGTGGAAAGGGTTCTGTTGATAAATATGCAAAAGGTGATGGCTAGCAGAGGGTAGGTAATCCAGAAGAAATGATTGCTAACATGGGGAGTTGTTTGAATATTAAAAGGCCACTGGCTTAACTTCACTATGTTAGAAGTTCAGCCTTAAACCTGCAGGTAAGAGTTGCAGTTTTTGCAGTTCCATGGAATCATTTTCTCCTCCGTGGGTCTCGGCCTTCAGCAGAGTCACCCAAGCTCAGGCTTTGCCTGGAGTTGAGTTCTGGAACATTTTCTCCTGCGGAATTGCTGCTTTCCCTTCATGACCTCTTACTCTGTTTGTGTTCCACAGCAAGTGCTCTGGTCTGTTGCCTAAGCTGACTGTGTTAGTGGGATGTCGGCTGCCATCCTGCTATTTCTACGTTGAAATGAAGGGACTTGGTCATTCTGTGTTTTTTCTTGTATGCAAGCTTAGAGTAAAAACGTTTGCATTGTGCTTAACAGCTGTGAAAGGGTGGTGGTATATATACACTTGCAACTAAACATTAAATGCTACATAACACAAAATAATAGTGGAAGTAGAAACTTGGTGAAGGCTAGAGGAAAAACATTGTAAAGACCAGCACAATTACACAGTTCATGTAGAACTTAAATAGTTAATAGCAAAGAAAACCACTTAATTAAGATGGTAATAGCAATATTAATAGAATAGTATATTAATAAACTCTTGCTTTTAAATAGTTTATCAGTGGTTTGCACAGAGGTGACTTAATGAAATGTATGTAAACACAGAGTTTGATGAACAGAAGAGGCTTATTGGAGGATTATGATACATACAGCGTGCTCTGAGCTTTTCTGCTGCTGTCAGTGCAGAGAGATGTAAGTTTATTAGCTACAGCCACTTAGATTTTTCTTGCAATCTGTTTATCTTTTGTGGGAAAATCCCTTAAGCTGTGTTCATTGCAGTGTTGTGCCTGAAAAAACAAAGAGAGGCTATTCCACCTTTGGTTTAGTCAACATAGGATGGCTGGGTGATAGGCTTAGGTATAGGCATAGGATGGCTTAAGTAGAGTCGATGATGACACTCCCAGCATCTTACTGACACTCCCACCCAACTTGGTGTCATCTGCAAACTTACTGAGGGTGAATTCTATCTCTGTCACTGTTAATACCGGGAGCGGAGAGATGCAGCAAAACAAATTCAGCAAGAGCAGGCAAAAGAAGCAACTTTATTAATTTCTAACCCCGTTTTATATAGCCTAGCCCCCGTAGGGCGATTGGTCAGCGATCACCCATCTCCTGGGGTGATTGGCTGAAGTCCTACAGCACCCATTGCAAAATATTTTTCCAATGTACCATAAACAGAACTTAGCAAAACACCAGGTGTTGGTGCAGCTTACAAAAACCATCCTACTGTTTTTCATAACGTGCGTGAGAAAGGCAGGATTCTCACTGAATATTGTGAGAACCTGAGAAAATCCCTCTCCTAGCAGCTGTTCAGCATCCATTCTGTCTCCTCACCGAGACCATTGATAAAGATGTTAAACAGAAGTGGTCCCAATACTGAGCCTTGAGGAACACCACTTGTGACTGGAAGTAGTTGTCTGTGATTTGGGGTTATATTCTTCTGTAGTGAAACTTCCCAAATGAATTCAAATTATCTTGGAAACTTGGACAATGTGGAATTGTGCCCTATTTTCAGAGACACTGTGTCTCTCTGAAACATGCTTAGTTGTTTAGAGGTACAGGAGGGTGAAGGAGATCTGTATGTACAATTACAACTCTTCTCTCCATTCCAGGGAAGTGTTTGCTCCTGGTTTTGTGCTGTCTGAATGCCTGGTGTGTTTGTAATGTATTTATCCTCACACCATTCCTCATGAAGTAGGAAGATGCTGTTCATTGCCATTTTCCTAATAGGGAGCAGAGATGTATGGGTATAGATGTCGTGTGCCTGGGGATGTCTGTAAAAGTGCTACAGATTGAATCCAAGTCTGGATTTTGAGGTTGATCTATTTAATTGCTGTCACATCTCTTCACCTTTGAGCTATTCTGCTGTGAAACCATAATCATGCTGAAGTGGGCTTGTTTTTCTGGTGCTTTCTAAACCTTCTGCATGTACCCGAGCACTCCTGAAGTACTTTCAGTCAAGGACATTATTCGTGCCAGGGTATGTTACCTGATACTCCATCATTGTTCCCCCTTGGATATGTTTGAGAATCTAATCTTGAAATGCACATTTTGCACTGAGCTGAGAAATTCTCTTTTGTAAACTTAGTACGTTTCTACCGAACTGCAGAACTTCTTTGACTGATGAAATTCCATTGTTCTGGGGTATAACTTATACCTTTACCTGCTTTATCTTCCCAGTTGTCAATTCAGATTTTTTTTTTTTTTTTTTTACTTATACTACCTTGTAACAGGTTTATTTTTGGTCATTTAATGAGGGGCTTAGCTTGTTACCATCCTGTAAATGGAGAAAGCTTCTGAAAGTGAATCAAATTCATGACTGAGCAACCAATCTTCTGCTTGGTTGTGTGAAGATACTGAGATATTACAGAAAGAAAAATATTTCCATGGCAACCTATTAAAAGCACAGGGTGTTTTTGCTATGTAGAGTTTTGTGGTTGTTACATCCTTACGGTGAAGATTTTTGCCTGCTGTAGCTCAGCCATAGCACAAGCACCATTAGTTTAATTAGGAGTTTGTACTGCATGTATACTTTTATAAATGACTGTCAACAGCTACTAATGAAGTTAACTCTGGTTTCTACAACATTAAATTATAAACCAGCTACATACATATTTTCACATTCTCCAGCATTTCTTTCGAGGCGTGATAGGCCATAATCACCAAACTTGTGGAGCAGAAGATGATTAAAAAAAAAAAAGGATGTTAAGCATCACGTAGAAATGTTCGGATTCTGGGTGGGTTGTTACTTGGTCTCCCAAAGCAGGAATGTGCTTCAGCATTTATTTTCGTTACGGGGTGAATGTGTAGGCACTGTACCTGTGATAGAGCACCTCAGGATGATGGACTGAGCCTGAAGGTTCAGGTTCAGCTTTGGTTACATAAGGTGGTAGTGTATTCAAGGCAGCCCTGTTTAGTCATGTTTTCCATGGTGTTCCGGGTCATTTCCTATGGTGTCATTATGGGTGGACAACAAAACAAGAGACTGGACTTTCCCAGTCACATGGAATGCTTTGATATGTTGCCAGGTTAAATAAAAGCGACCAACAAGATTACATCTGGCTACATAAGCAGAGCAACAAAACAGTGCTGCTCCTCTGCAGCTTCTTCTTTGTGACCTTCGTGGTTGGGTTTCCTGTTGCAAGATGAGAAGTTTCTGTTGTTTGCCTGGTGGGTCTTCAGTTCCATGCCCCTCAGTGGCTCTTTTTATTTATCTTTGCTGTCCAATTACAATATTAACATCCATTTTTCAGTATTTAAGTATCTGTGTCATGGAGGAGCCCAAGAAGGCTATTCTGTTTTTTAACCATCTTTCCTGAGAAAGTCTGTATCTGTTCTGCATTATCTCTTGCTGGTTAACTATGCTACCCAATCCTTTGTTTCCTTTCTTACACCTCTTTACAGTATCCCAAATGCAGTATCGCTGCTCTGACTGAATTTACGTGTCTTTGTATCAACAGAGACATGATTTAGGGCCGGACCCCTCCCCCTGTGGTCAGGTCCTTTTGTCTCTCTTAAGCACAGCAATTTACCTCCTTGAGGAACAAGTATGGAAAAATTCTTTAAGTGAAGAAGGAAAACAGAATAACTCCCCAACACCCCAACACTGAACTCCTCACATGTAAACTTTTGCTTGTTTCCACGACAGAATGCTACATTCTTCCATCCTAACGGGACTCACTGGGTTGCTGTTGTCCCTCCTCTTCAGTTCTGGGTTTGTACTTTGTCCCCTTCAAGTCTTCTGACTGATCTGAAGTCAATTAAATGTAGTTCTTCTTGGAAAAGAATAGTAATGATGTAGGAATGTAGTGACTGAACGGGAGATTCTGCTGCGTGTTCCAGGCGAATCGCTTTTGGTCTTCGAGCTGCATTATGAGCAGTACTGGAGAGCAGGAATGTTAATCAATTTAGAATTATAAAAGTGTCATACGTGGAAATTGGAAAGTGTTGTTGGTGTTCTGTAAAAGCAGACAGCATGCCATTTGTCAGTCCCGTGGGGCAGTATATGTGTGTACAGAATCATAGAACTGTCAGGGTTGGAAGGGACCTTAAAGCTCACCCAGTTCCAACCCCCCTGCCATGGGCAGGGACACCTCCCACTAGAGCAGGTTGCTCACAGCCCCATCCAGCCTGGCCTTAAAAACTTCCAAGGATGGGGCTTCCACCACCTCTCTGGGCAACCTGTTCCAGTGTCTCCCCACCCTCATGGGGAAGAAATTCTTCCTACTGTCCAACCTGAATCAACCTATCTCCAGTTCTAATCCATTCCCTCCGTTCCTATCACTGTGTTACGGAAGGTGTGCTGTCAAGCAGATCATGCTGTGAAAGAGAGTCTGTAGCTTTTTCTGTGATGCCTTTTGCTTAGCTGCACACCTCCTGAGGCATTCAGACCAACAAAAGCTGAGAATACCATAGCTTTTTTTTGTTCTTTGTGCTTTTTTAATCAATTTTTTAGTTTGCTTAAAACACTTTTATAGTTTAAGGTAAATGGACAGTTACTCTAGCCTTTTGTGGCAGCTTTAAGTATAAACTTAGCAAAGTTACATTTCATAACCCCTATATTTTGGTCAAGAAATTAAATGCTGACAGCTCTTGGGTAAAAAGCATTTTTTTTAAAATTATTTTTCCCATTGTAAATTTAGTAGGGTTCACTTCCTCCTCACTCACGGTGTGTCACCATGACTCCAGACGCCTCTGCATCTTTTTTAGACACTTCACCCACACAGTGGGCATCATTTGTGTCTGTCCTAATTCTGTTCTGAATCTAAACGCAACAGGAATGTTTGCAAAGAATAAATCTTTTCAGTGTATTGACAAAGCTGCTTCTGTAATTGTGTTAGCTGAACCAGGCAATGAGGCCGGAATCCTTTTTGAATCGGGGTTTATGTAACTCTACCCCAGCTCCTGGCTAAGCCTTGCAGACTGATCCAGAACAGTGAGCATTGACTGCTCCTCGGTTTTGCTCCTGCCTGGAATGTGTGGCCTAATGGACTAAGTTGAGCCTGCTTTTACCAGTTTAGCTTTGCCCCTCTGCTTCACAGTCATTTCCCTGCGGCAACCTTACCTGGCAGAGGAGAAGAGTCTCCCTTCTACCTGGGTGTGTAGTCATTTTCTAGTCTAACAGCCTAGGATGTGGAGAGGAGACTAGAGGAGCACGGCTGACTGCCAGAGCAGCTTAGTTGTTGCTTTGCTTCCAGAAGCTCTGCATGGGTAGAGCTAAGCTGGCATGTAAAAGGACAGTTCACTCCATACATGCTTTTGTGAGACAGGACAGGGGGCTTTTACCCATCAGTGAGCAGACAGATCATTTGCAGGTTTAAGAGTAAAGGCCTTCAATGCTTTGCTCTCTTCAGCCTCCTATCTTACATTCCTTGACTGTTGCATTGCTTGGAAATTGGTGGTGGAAAATAATAGAGCAGTGGCACAGGCAAAGAGGGGAAAGTGTGTGTGTTCTGCTGTAACTTTATCAGGCTGGATACACAGCCACATTGGATGGAAACCATAGTTACACCAGTGTTTCAAAATAAAACCCCTCAGCCCTGCATTCTGACTTTCCTGAAGCTCTAGAATTGTTTCTTGCTTCAACTGTATCTGTTCCCAAATGTCACTGTGATGGTGTGACTCCTGGCTACACACGATTACCCAAAATCAGTTGCACAGCCAGTGAAATACTTGACACTGGTTCTTAGAAAGGAGGAATTTGATGATGCAGATACCTCAGTGGAAGTGAAAACCAGTAGCTCTATTATACAAACAACTTGAGTTTCATACTTGGTAAAGATATTTTAAAAAACTCAACTAACCATCCCAAAACATAGTTTAATGAAGAAAATCCCATGCTCTGCATTCTTTTCCATTTTATAGACTTTGGCGTTTGTGATTCCTTTAAAAAGAAAGTATTTGTAAATGGTCAGGCCGTTGTTTGGTTTTCAACTTTTGCAAAGGAATAGTAGATAGCCTTGTATTCTTTATTTCTCCATTGGCTTGGAAATACTACAAAGGAAAATCAAAGTTACAGTAAAGAAAAGGAACTGTATGGAAAACAGGGAATGTTTTCTTGCCAGATGTTATTATTTAATGTTTTTCAGTTCCTGAACATGAAAATTTCAGTACAAAATAAAAAAAGCTATTGACCTATTCAGCTTCTCTAAAAATTTTAGCACATATCCAGTGGCATTTAGTTTAGGACAGAATTAGTAAGAAAAAAAGCCACCTATGTTTTCACTTACTATTTGACTCTACACTTGGTAATTGTAAATCATCATAAATAAATCATCAATCAGCATAGGGAACCCCCCAAACTTCCATAAGCTGTATTTGAAGACTAGCAATAAACTTGTTAGGTTATGACTGGTGGGTTTTGCATCTTCTGAGGAAAGGGATTAGTTGGAAATGTCAGGCTGGGTTTGTTGGGTTTCTGAGGGGAGGGTGGGAGGGGTGAAGGTGTCATTTTTCCTTCCACAGTTGTAGAGATGGGAATCTTTCCAGATATGCTGAGTGTCAATTTGTAGCTGTGTTTAAATTGGTACTTGAGATTCACACACATAAAAGATTTTCTCAGAAATCATTAAGAGAGCTGTGGATTTGCATGAAATTTTCATGAGAGTTAAACTGGCAGTGCCAGGCAGAACCTAGTGTCAAGATACTGCTCAGGAAGAAATTGGAACAGAAAACTATCTGAAACCTTGGGGAAGTTTACCATTTGGTAATTGAATGTGTAGTTAGAGGATGGTGCTGGTGGTGTTTTTGTGATGAATATTAGCAAAATACTTGGAAATTCATATTCCAGGATTACAAGAGGGATGTGTGTTGGTGGGGTTTTTGTTGTTGGTGGTGTTGTTGTTGTTGTTGTTGTACAGGGTATTTATTAAATACTCTGATCAATTTTTCTGTCATCCTTTTGCCTTCCTGAAAAGCCAACTTTCTCAGATTCTGAGTTACTAAAAGAGGTGCTGTAAGCGTATTTCCCAAAGATTACACTGCTTTTAGGTGAAATGCAGCCAGTCTTTGACAGTGCTGAAGAAAACAAGTCAATCCTTGTTTTCAGTGTCACTGGACAGTGACAGCAGCGTGTCTGAATTAATATACAGAACTGCAGCTGTATTTCATAAGCCTGATAGTGTCTCCTTGCTGTTGTGACTGAGAATATCGATTTCCACGTTCAACTTTTTCTCTACTTGCTAATCTAATGTGATGGTGTGAAAAAATATACTGGATCTTTTCTTTAAGATTTCTTGGGGCTTAATATCTTTTACCTGCTGGGCTTTTGCCTGGAAATGGACTGCTTGTTGCACTGCAGTTTTGCATCACTTTATGTTGCACACAGATATTATATATATTTAATATATGTAATACAACACATATCATGTGTATGTATAAATACAGATCTACATTTATAATACAAATATTGCATGTATATGATAATATGTATTCAACATTTTTCTGAAAGAACTTTTCCTTATTGCTTTGGTAAAAAAAAAATCTGACAGGGTCAGTATTCACTTCTTTCCTCCCATATTACCCCTCCCCTTCACAAAGAATGAAAGCAAATGACCTTTCTTTGGTTGGATAAATATGTCCTAATTACTGCATTACTTCATCTCAGTTGGAATACTGAATGCACACATGCAAATAAAATAAAAACTTACTGTGGGGATGGAAAAATCCTGGACAGGTAGCCCAGTGTTTGAAAATCTGTAGGGTTCTCCATATAGGATCTGATGGTTTTTTCCTTAGTAGTGGTCAGCTGGAGACAAAAGCACCAGTAGCTGAGATACAGTTAGATCCACGTCCAAACACCGAATACTTTGGCCATATGCGGGTTTTCCTTTGGAGAAGCTGCGACACCAGTATCTGGGCTACAGTAGAAGAACTTGATGAAGTGGTGGGCTAAGGAAAGTTACTATCTTGTCATATTTTGGAATTACAAAATATATTGTACAAGATTGCTTACGGACATACTGTAGGCAATAGATGAGTCTGAAAACACTCTGTTTTAACAAACACTTGGCTTCCTGATTTTTTGGTAGTTTCTTGTTATCAGTTTTTAATTTTAAGGTGGGGAGCTTGACAGCAGCAGTGACAAGACGGTTAGTGTGATCTTTGAGTTTTCTTGTGGCTTTGTTATGCTTTGGACTCATTGACTTGTGTTATCACGAGGGTTATGTAAAATACACTCTTTACACCCGTAGGGCCTGTAAATTTCTGCCTGTAAATTTGCAGCTCTGTAGAACATGTACAATTCCTTAAGTGCTTCGCATTACTTAAGTGATGTATAAATGCCAAGAGGATTTTTTTATTTCTCTGTGTGTATTTTTATCAAGAGTACGACAGCCGATCAGATCACTGCGTTCTGGTGACTGGCGTCAGGCAAGCTGTATAGTGTCTGACAAGCAGGGCATTACAGATAGCTGTTAGACTGTTCATGATACAGCAGGACAGCAATGCCTGCTGCACGCTGCGGGGACAGCAGAAACCACTGCTCTGAAATAGCAGCTCTCAGCTCAGGCTCCTAGTAAGCAGCTAAATGAGGTGAGCTGTAATAGTATGCTGATCAGTATGGATTTAGCTCTCCGCTGCAGTCCTTTGCTGCTGCTCTCCCTGGATCCTTCATCTCACTTCTGAATGAGAGGGGCCAGATGGTGCCTATTGTTCCCAGCCCAGCCCTGGCAGGCAAGACAAGACAAGCTGCACTGACAGCCAGGCTTCCCCAGACTGCTCCCTGAAATAGAGGTGCCAATTCCATAGCTGTTCACCAGTCTGGCAGTCTGGGCTCACTGAGGGCAGCCATCCCAAAATTCTGCCACGCCAGGAAACAGATCCGTGCGGGTGTTTTGCCTGAGGCTTCGGAAATCAATTTCAGTTTCCACTTTGGCAAGCGTGGGGAAGGAGCCAGAGTTCTGCAGTTGTGAGAAGGGAAGGCGGGAGAGGAAGAATGGAAGCTAGTGCAGAGTTGGATTTAGTTATTTGTTTACTACTTTTGGCCATGGGTGTCACTGAATTAAGTGAAAGCATACACTTTATTTTGGAAATATTGATAGCCTTCAAGTTGTCAGTGTTAATTATAATCCAGTTGTCTTGTTTGTTTTGAAGCTTCTCCTTGCTGTCATTTTCACTCTGATAGCATGAGATATTTTAGAGCTTTAAGAAGATGGAAAGCTCTATCTTTGTCATTCTGTTCACATGGCAACCAAGTATTCTCATTTTATTAGCCAGCTAGCTTTTCATAAGCTAATATTGCTTAGTTTGACTGTGTGGCTGCTGCTTCTTGCTGTCTAATTGTTTTCCAAAGGCTAACAGTATCTCCTTTTACTTTTTAAACTAAAGTGTTTTGGTTTTTCTTTTTTCTGTAAAGTGGTAGAAAAGACTGGTTAGCAAAGGGTAAAGACTCGAGATCTGAAGAGGATCAAGCTTTTACTTCTGCCATTGCTTGGGCTTATCTCAGAGATGTGTGTTGATGATCTTCAGAATAGAGAGTTAAAAACTGCTCATTTCTAACAGGCCATGTAATATTCCCCCTTCTGCTCACTTCATTATTTAAAAGTATGCTAAAAATGCGTGTATGACAGGAGGAGATACACTAACTTCAGTGCCACTGGAAAGAAGAAGCTAGAGTAGTAGGAGTGAAGAAAAGCAGTAGCACGTTCTGTTTGAGAGGCAAATCAGACAACTTCTCTTCAGCCGTGTTGTTTTCAGACCTTGTATGCCAGAGGATTTGAGAATGGTTTTCTGAGAGATCTTCTCCAAAAGATTACTTGTGCATAAATCTCAGAGTTTAGAAAAGGGGGGAGATCATTTAGTTTTTGTTGAACTGAGACTTGGAGCTTAATTCCCCTCTGCAATCCAACTCTTGAGTGATGTTACATAGAGAATAGGGTAACATCAATTTCAAGAACATTTTGTGATGTTACATTGTTATAAAGCTGTTGGAATCTGCTTCTATTTGATAATATGTAAGTGATATGTCACAGATGGGATTTGAAATAATAAGGCCCAGAAACTTCATGAAATTCTGAAAATATTCATAAGGAAAGCTGTTCAGAAATCTGAGAGCTATAGGAGAGAGAAATGTTCCGTTGTAAGCCAAATTTAGAGCTAATGTGAATTGGTATAACTTCACAAAGATGGATGGAATTACACAAGTCCTTAAGTTTTGCGCTGATGTATGAGAATTTAAGCAAATTACCAACATCTCTGACTTTCTAAGAATAGCTCCAGATATTCCAGATATCCATCCAGAAGTAGAGGTGTTGCATCAACAGTGTTGTCAAACTAGCTAAGTTTAGGAGTGTATTATATTGAGTTTTTAGTATATTGTGATGGAAATCAAGATGTGCAGCAAGATTTGTTGGGTTTGTTGGTTTTTTTTTTGTTGGTTTTTTTTCTTAAACACTGAAAATACAGTCTTCTTGTGATGTGCTTTAAAAAGAGATCATAGTGTTTCCTCTGTAAATTTTCTTTGAACATTCTGATCAGAGACAAAACAATCTTCTCTGGCTGATTTAACTGGGATCTGAGGAAACACTAAACTTGGGCCTTTCCATAAGCTGTGAAGAAAACTGTAGAATATTCAAGTTAGGAATGCTACGAGCACAAGGCTACAAGAAGAAGAAAAAGAGAATCTTCATTTGGAGTCGGTGGCAGTAAAGCTCCCCTTCAGCTACAGTGCTGCCCTATTGCTGTGTCAGTTTTATCACCTCTGTGCATTAATATCAATTGAAGTGAGTTAACAGTGGCTCAGGTCTTGAGTTTCCCTTACAGACAGAAGAGCCTTTTGATGGGTTTACTGCATTCAGCTTGGCAGAAGACAAAATGGAGCAACGAGAGATGTGGAAGAGAGAAGCAATCAGGAGTGAAATGGGAATGTTCCTGGAGACAATGAGCGTTCAGTTAATACAAACTAAACTTGGACTTTAGTACGCAGCTGATTTTTGTTATGTTGGATAAGTGAAGCTGCGGAGCATGAACAAATCACTTTCAGAAAAAGGGCTAAAACGTGAGGAGGGTAGCTGTGTGTCAGAGGTGAAATGCCTTCTGCGTTACTGCTCTTTCTGCTGCTCACTTTAGGTGTAATGCTGCTTTCAGAGAATGAGGAATACCAACGTGCTGTTACCCTCAGCTGCTAGCTCGTCTTACTTTCTGTCATTTCTGTTCAGCAGAACCCAGAGGCTTGCACTTACTGCGTGAAGCCCTCCACAAACATCAGTGAGAATTCCTGCCCTGAACAATTTACACTGCAACAAACAAACCATAGTATGGCAATGAAACAAGCAAGTGGATGGGTGAGAGGACAGAAAAGGATGCAGACAAGGGTAGAGGGTACTTTATTACTCCCCGTGCTATGTGCAGGATTCCTTTCCACAGTGGTGGTACCCCGCAGCAGGCTGCCAAATCCGTGTCTCCAGATGGTGATGCGCTGAGACCAGTTGAGCTTTGTCATTTTGCCACAGACTTCCATTAGATTTGAAAGTGATTTTTGAATCGGTTGTTGTTTGGTGACACGTTCTGGGAAATTTTGGAGACTTCCACCTAGATTGCATCTTTCGTAGGCAGTGGTTTTGTGCTCTTTCTAGTATTTCTATCCAGTCTGTTTTCCTGTTACACCAATTTTCATGACATGAAAACATATAAAAGCCTGTACCGGGGAAGACAAAAGATGTCCTGTCTTGAGCAGCAGCTATGAACAAGAAGGAAGAACAAGAAGAGGGCAAGCAGGCATGGTAATGCCTTCCCTTGCCTTTTGAGACTTCAACCATTGTCAGCCCATGGAGTTACTGAGATAAGTGAGGGTTTGGTGTTTAATAGCTGCCTGTGGTTTTCCATGCCCTGAACTTGTGCAGCCTCTCCTTTGATCTCCGTAAACTTCTGCTCCTTACCACCCCAGACAAAGCTAACCTGTAGCATAACGTATCTTCTGACGGGTCTTTTTTTTTTTTCAGAATCAGTGGCATTTTGTACAGATTTGATAGTCTGGCACAGATGATAATAATGCACTTCACTGATTTTGTTTGCAGGGCCATGTAAAAATATCTACAGTAGTAATAATTTTGTTTGGGTTTTCTTGGTCAGTCCCTGCATCATGTAAATCTGACCTGTGCCTATTCACATTTTGCTCAAAGAAACTCTAATTTAAATGAAATTTTTAATATTACATCTTTCAGTGCTAGCATTGACAGCTAAGAATGGCATGAAAAAGAGGGTGACTCACTCTTCAGTGTGGCTTTCTTGATGATGTTTTATATTACATAAAAATGATATTACTGTCTCGGTGACTCTTGAATATACATCACGAGGTACTCTGAATTTTTCTCAGTCGGAACTGTGTGTCTCAAATATCTCTGAAGCTTAGGAGTGAAGAGTAAATGAAGTTAAGCTGCAGTCTCTCTTAGATGTTGCTAGACTTTTATTTGAAATGGCTTTTTTATGGCTTTGATTTTTATTATTCTTTGTTTCTGGAAATTGCATTTCTTCACATTTGCTTTTCATATAACCTGCTCTCTGCCACAAAGGATGAATATCTATTTGCTAAAAAGATGAGCCAGAAAACTAACAAAAGACTGGGTTTTTTTGTGAGCTTTCACTGCAGATGAGAAGATAAGGCTGTATACACCTAAAAGATGAACTCTTGTACAGAAAACGCAGCCTGCTTGAGAATTTGATGTCTAATGCCCTCGTAAATATTTCATCTAAATGTACATTACATTTTATGAAAGAGAGCAAAAAAAAAAAGCCTAAGAAGTAGTATGATTGAGAAGCAAGTGATGAATGCAGGAGAAGGCTGGTGTTGTCACTGTTTGCCTTAGGCTGTTGTTGATAACATGCTGCCTTTCATTCCTGGAAGAAATGCAGAAGCCTCAACACACCGAACGTGCAACTCTGAGCCTGAGAGGCTGTGGTGCAGGCTTTGCATTCAGAGATAGTGTCTCCCTGCTATTGTTGCAGTGCCATTTTTTCCTCTCATCCTGTGTATTGCAGATTCATTTTTATGAACTAGGGAGACTGTGAAGGAAGACTGCTGACTCTTATCTGTGGATTTGTGAGCTTAGGAGGAGAGGATGTCACAGTTCTTTGAAAAAGCAAACGTGATTGGGGCATTCTGATGCCTGCCATTTGAGGTCCTAGGTGAGGTAAAGGAAATGTTGGAAAACATGTGCTGTTAGAAAACATACAAAGCCACGTTTTGAACACCTTCAAACATGCTTCTGAACAAAAGCTGCAGCTCTTCTTCCAGGGTGGTCTGTGTAACCTATGGTAGCAACTCTGCAGAAAGTAACTTGTTCTAGATGATCGTAATAAAGGTGTGTGAATAATTACTTGTTGGTTTTGGCCTGCCTTGATCTAGTAAAATATTTAATGATTTCTGTCATTGTGATAGCTGATTACTGTTGCTGACTAAGTGTGCTATGAAGTTAGGCTGCTATGGAAAGGGGTTTTGGGGCTAGAAGACAACAACCAAGCAGCATACATCTGGGTAACTAGTACTGTTTGGTCTTGTGAATCTACTGTTACGCAGTATGTGGTTGGCTTCAAGCCTTCTGCCCCTGTTTTAAAGAAGTACAGTATTATGAACGAATGTTTTTGAACAGTGCATCAGTGTGCATGGTGCCACGTCTCACTTTATAACTGGCTTGTTTAGTAATGCAGAATTATTACAATTATGATTTGTTCAAATCTGACTTGAATCTGTGAAGCCAAAAGAAATAATGTAAGACATGGTGTGATTTCAAGATGACACCCTTCTTCTTAGTCTGTGTGTTTAGTTATCCTTTCCTGTTATTCTTTGTCAGGGAGTCAGCAGCAGTGTTATGATAGTAAGTGAAAAAATCAGCTAAGAGTAATTGTCACTAAGCAAAAGCAGCTAGTAACATGAAGTCCCTACTCAAAATACCCCTTTTTTAATTATTATTTCTATTTAAAATTTTTGTTACTTTTCTAGTTTAACGTATCGAGTCATCTGGTGTATGTGAGGAGGATACAGTGACGAGGGTGAGCCGCTCTAACAGTCTCAACAGTTGTAGGTGGAGCGCTCGTGTATTGGTACAGCAGAAGCTGATGGATTGTTTTCTGCATCATGCCCTTATTAGGGTCCTAGAAAATGTACTTCAGTGGGGCCTAAGAGGGTCTTCAGGATTTATTTATGAAGCCTTATACAGTGCAATTTATTTTTAGCTTATGAAAGAGCAGAGTGCATAATTTCTCTGTTAGCACTAACTGTTTATATGAAAGAGCTAGAGTACAATAGGACTAAACTAATCTCAAGGACCAAGGAAAAGTTAGCCAATTTGTTACAAGAAAGAGTGAACTTTCTGTAGCTTGAATGTACGTTAAGTTCCCCCAGCACACACAGATCCATGTCCTTGGCACCCAAAATAGCTTTTGTCCTTGGAAGAGTTTAACAAGGCAGCTTTATTGCTATTGCAGTACTTTTGTTAGTAATTTAGAAAGGACAAAAGGTATTTCCTGTTACTCCTCTGTACAGAATGGGTCACTTACCTGCAGAACCAAATCACTAGAAACAGTAAAAAGCAGACCATGAGACTATAAACTTACTGAGGTGTTTCTTAAAGTCCTTCATTATTGCAGCTGAACGTGTTGCCTGTCTTCAGTTACAGAAACTTGACGTCTTTATGTTTTCAGCATTTGCTTTCATTTGGTTGGTTTTTTTATTTGGAGAAAGGTGATGTGTTTTGCATTTCCGACTGCAGATCATCTTTAGAGTCTGTTTTCTGTTTACTTGATGGAATATAGCCCGAGGGATGATAAAATACGTGGGCTACATGTTGTCAGACTGGAAGGCTGAACGTTCAGGAGCTTGCGCTGTGTTTGCAGTTGACAGTCTTGAGTTTCCAACAGTTGTTTTCGCAGCGTTCAAGGCACGTGTTGCTACCTTTGCATTCTTTTTGCTCTTTTTGACTAATCCTCTGAATTGCAGAGACCAAATAGAATTTCTGTTAAATATGCACGGTTTTCAGGAGGGTAGCGAAGATGGAACCAGTAACTTAGATTTGCCATATCCAAGTGTGTTATTTAGTATCTCACGTTTGTGTCTTACTTTTTGGCATGAAACAAGCAAGCCTTTCTGTGACCTGCTCTTCAAAACTATGTCTTCACTGGCACACCACAGCAGCCCGGAGAGAAAATAGATCTCTTGGAGAGTAATATGCTGGTAGGAGTTCACAGAGGGCAAAACTAAAGATTTTAGTAAACTATTCTTCAGTAAGTTAGGAACACCTCTTCTGTGAAGAAAGGCTGATAGAGTTGGGGTTGTTCAGCCTGGAGAAGAGAAGGCTCCAGGGAGACCTTGTTGCATCTTTCCTTACTTAAAGGAGGCATGTAAGAAAGATGGGGACAATCTTCTTAGCAGGGCCTGTTGCGATAGGACAAGGGGTAATGTTTTAAATTAAAAGAGTGTAGGTTCAGACCTAGATATAAGGAAGAAATTTTTTACAATGTGGGTGGTGAAACCTGGCCCAGGTTGCCCAGAGAGGTGGTAGGTGCCCCATCCCTGGAAACACTGAATGTCAGATGGAACGGAGCACTGAGTAACCTGCTGTAGTTAAAGGTGTCCCTGCAGGGGGTTGGACTAGATGATCTTTAAGGGTCCCTTCCAACCCAAACCATTCTGTGATTCTCTAAGTCTTCTCACTTTTTTTCTGCAACTCACAGAATTGCTCAGGTTGGAAAAGAGCACCAAGATTATTGAGTCTGACCTCAAAATTCCTTTGATTTAATCCCTAATAAATTATAAACAGTATTGGATATAGGTTGTGCTGAGTCAATACAGGCGTTACCATTGTACATGCAGGGCTGATGAATTGAACATATGTGGCTAGGTTTGCTAATTTATTGTTGAAGCCTCAGCTGGCCTTCGGTAAATACTTTTTAAAATAGAGTGTTCACATCTGGCCCGTCAAGCCATTGGAATGTTTTTTTTTTTTTCCTCCAGTTTCAGACACTCCTGCATCCATACACACACTGTCTTCTTCTGTGTGTGGCAGAATTAATTCACTCAGGGGCTGCAGTGTAGTCTCTACTGCTCTCATACAGTCTGTCACCTCTGGATTTAAGCCGATATCAAATGGCCTTTTTAAAGACAATAGAGGGTCCCATCACTGGTGGATAATAACTCTCCCCGTCTTCTTAGTTATTTATACCTTGTATTTAGCAAATCTCTTTGCTTCCTTTTACACTTTACAGAGGGGAAAGAAATGCCTTTCTGTTTTTATTACATTGTTTTGTGTTGTCAGGAGACTGCTGTCAGCTCTGTGGCAGAGATGTTTGATTTAGGATGGAGGGTTACAGGTACAGTCTCACCAGTGCTTCAGAAAACCTACTTTATTATAAGACAAAGAGGAACGTGCATCATAATAATTATTTTGGCAATATGCAGCCCAACCATAATATTAGTGTTGACTCTTAAAGTTTTATGTTCATATTTATTTCAAAACTCATGTCAAAATGCTGGAGCGTTTCTTTAGCTTATATCCCTCTTCTCATTTTGCTTTCCAAAAGATATGTTGCTAAATGAGCGCTCCTTTCAGTGGCTTAGTCTTGTGCTTGTCTTTGAGGTTCCTGATGTCAGTGAGTTTACTCTCATGATGAGCATTATGCACATGTTCTCAAGTGCCCCGCAGTCCTGAAAGATGGCTGTCAGGGTTGGAAGGGGAAAAAAATCCCCAAAGATGGTTAAATTATTCCCATTAAAAGCACGTTATCAAAATAGTTCTTTAAAATTGATGGCTCTTCACAAGAAAAAAATTACCTTGAGATTCCTATGCACTGAAGCAAAATCTAGTGTAATTATTCCCATGTGATAGCATTGAAAGGAATATGACTGCACAGATAAACCTTAAAAGCAAAATTTGTCTCCATGTTTTTAGTCCAGATCTGAGGAAAGTGATGGCAGTTTAGTTGACCTAAAGAGGGTTTACATGAATCTGAATCTGGTTTGGTACACTCATCTGCTTTCCCGTCGCAAAACAGTTCTGAAACTCGATTTCATTTCCAGCAGTAACTAATGAGCAGACTGGGATTCTTAAGGTTTGCCCATGAGAGCTCCTAGGGCTCTTTTTTGCCCTCCCACCCGCATGCTCAATGAGTATAATCCCAAAATGAAGGCAGTGAGATGGACAGCCTTTCAAGGTGCATCACATTGCATTTTAAGTACTTGTAACTCCAGCTTCTTGGAATGGAGTAACATCCTATCATGTGACTCATACTACTACTGCCAGATGATCTTGGGCAAATGAGGGAGGGTCTGTAGAAAACAGTGGTTGAATTATTTTTCTGCTTTGAAGGCACCTCTGATAGTTAAAATAAAGAAGATTGTACAGGACTTCAGGAATTATTAGTTCACAAACAGCGTCTTCTGCCTTCCAGGAGAAACTCGTTGGTGTAGATGCAGCACAGCCCTGAGCTACAGCCAGGGTCGTTTCCTCCCGTTGGACATGCACGGCAGCAGCACGGGTCTGTGCACCCAGGACTGCTCTCCCTTGGACTCACGAATGCTGCCTGCAGAGAAGCAGGCGTGAAAAATTGAAGTATTTTTATTTTTAAAGAATGTTTGACAACAAATACGAAGCAAACATCTCTAAGCTGTTCCTACTGAGAAAATGAGTAGTTTCCACCTTTTCGGTTGGTTGTTTTTTTGGTGTGTGTTGGTTTTTGTGAGGTTGTTTGTTTTGTCTTGTTTTTTGTTTGTGGGAACAAGGCAACACTGGTTGCTTTGAGCAGAGCCCTTCAGTAGGCCAGCAGAGCACAAGCCTGGGGTGCTGCCTACAGACAGGAGCCCTGGAAGTAAAGCCCTTCTACCTTCTTATTATTGTTTGTCTTTTGACTGTGGGAAAGAAATGACATTTCTCAGTTAGTGTGCTACCCCATCTTGCATGCAACTGCTACGAAGAAACTCACTCCTTTTTTAAGACACACAAACTGGTTAAAGGTTATGGCTCTTACTACATATGACTGCTTTTCAGAGAGGTTCCTCAGACACTTTTACGCTTGTTTTTTACACTTTTTGTAAAAAAGAAATGCTGCAGAAAGGAAAGTATTTATGAAGGAGCTACAAGGAGCTCATTAACTTCCAGAACATGGGCGAACTTCAGGTAAAATAAACATTCAAAGGGCAGCCTTGCATTTTAAGGGACAGGTGACGAGTAATTTGTATCTGCGGTTACATTTCTAACCATGGCATTTAAGAAACATCAAAGCTGCAGGAAAGTTTGTCATGACTGTATGGTTGCTTACTAATGAGGATGAAAAGCTGTTAGTCAGGGTAATATGTGAAATAAGAGATACGCAATGTCAAACCTAAGGAGCAGAAACAGGTAATTTATTTCCAGGGTTGCATTAAAAACTGTAACAGCAAATCAACCTTTTTACTCTCCTTCCCTTGGTTGTAATTTAGTTTTCTCAAAGTTAGAGTGGGAGTGCTGCAAGCAAAGGGGAGTATTTTTGAATCGTTAGGAAGAAATTTTGATGGGTCTCTGCCAATTTTAGCTTTACATTGAGAATACCCTTATTCATGCAAACTGGAGAGCAAACTAGTGATACTGGTTTGCTCTTCTTTATTTTTACTCTGGCTTTTTCTGTATCGTTACATCTGTGACTTGAAAACAAGCACTGGATTAATATCTTTGCACACGTTGCAAATTGTTTCTTGTAGGAAGAGAAAGCATCAGTTGTTAATACTGATGTTTTTAACTAAAATTAGCATCTAGCTGTTGGAAAAGGCTGATTTGCCAAGTGAGGTGGCTCTTTATTTCTGGATTAATCCCACAATATAAATGCTCAGTGATCAAAATCTAGTTAACAGTTTTGTTGAAGAAATATTGATCAGTAGAGAATTCAGTTTGTTTTTTCTTTCCAACACTCAGCGTTGGCTTTGGAATGCTGGCAGGGAAAAATAAATCAAAGTTAGCCTTTGATCAGTTCTTGTTTTCTCTTAATATGTACTGTCAGGCCTGTGACATGAGAATAGCCACAAATTTGCCATGCAAGGTATTGTTTGTGATGCTTTTTTTCTTCAGGGTGAAGCTACAATCTCGAGGTTAATTTTTGTCAAATGCTTTTGTTTGCTGCATTGATGTTACAGATCACCAAAGGCCTAGATGCTATGACTAGCAGTGTCTCTTAGAGACTTGAAGTTAAGTCTATTTTTAATTGAGAAACAAGGTTAAAGGCTGACCTTAACCATCCTTTACCATGGTGTTTAAACCAGTGAGAGGTAACTGTGTGTTCATTAGATAAAAAGCATAGCAAGGTGCAAAGACTTGAACCTTCGACTAAGTAATTCAGGTTATAGAACAATTTTTAGTGATCAGTAAATGACAGGACTATTTTTTTTAATTTAACTTTCATCCCTAATGCTTTTTATCCTTAAGTAAAGACTGCCATAGTTGAAGCATTGAGTTCAGTGCAGAATTTATAGGGTAAAATCTGATCTGGATTAAGTTTTGGAAAGACTGTGTAAAATCTGCTGCAAGTTACGGGGATCAGTGCAAACCTGGGTGAGATTAGAGAGCTACTGTGTGGCAGGTAGAATTTAATGAGCAGTGGGGCTTTCTGGCCTTACTCTGTAAATACAAAGAACTCTTGTAAAATTCTTTTCTGCAGTAAGTATAACATTTTGGAGGTATTGGGGTTCTTGGGTCGGTATAAGGACATCAGTTACTTTGTTCCAGATGAGTTAGATGTTAAAATAGAGTCATAAATTGCACTGCTTTTGTTGTCCTTGCCATGAAGATGAGTGAGTTGTTGCTTATGATGAATTTAATACCTACCTAGCCATCAGAATGGCTCTGATGCTATAACTTTTTAAGACCATAATAGTCTTAGAGTAAATAGTTTATGCCAGCAAAAAACTTGAAGAAAATTACAGAAGGCATAACGCATTTTGAAATGCATTTCTTTGCATCCAGCTGTGAGCTTGCTTTTTTTTTTGTTTGTTTATGGGGGTTTTTTATTGTTTGGGGTTTTTTTGGTTTTTTTTTTTTTCAATCCAAGCGAATAAAACTGGTCTGTTCATTTTTCCTGCAATAATTCCTTTTTTCCTCCTGGAATCCAGCAAGTTGAAAATGAGTGTTTCTCCAGTCAGAGCACCAGCATCTGTTGATGGCACATCTCAAGCACAGTTTTCCAGTGGCAGATCATTTTACCTACAGACAGATGAATGAGTCTTTTTGGTGGTGTGTATGTGAGAGAAAAAGTCTAAAGTGTAAAAGAAGACGGAGGACACCGAGACAGACTTTTCTGTCTTTTGGAGTCGAGAAATGGGAACCAGCCATGCTTTGTTTCACTGCATCCCTGTGTCCCAGCCACTGCCCTTCTCTGCCCCACTCCCCAGCTTCTCAGGCTGTGAGAGATGTTGCTGATACCCCTTGCTTTGTGAAGTGCTGGAAACAGCAGTGTTGTTCGGGGCTGATGGAAGTTGGGGATAAGCATACTTCACCCAGACGTCTGACGAATAGGCGTGGTGCTGACTGTCAATCAAGACCTTTCTGTCATGGACAGTAGAAGTTCAGACTTGTAAACAAGAAATCCCTTGATCCAGTCCCCATAACCTCACCCCCCAGAGCACTGCTGTCAATACAGCAGTGGTGGTGGTTGTAGTATTACTGTTCCCAGAATATTCCAGTCTGGGAGAGGGGAGTAGGGTGTCCTGAAAGATGAATTTTATTTTATTTTTTTCTGTTTTCTTTTTTAAACCATCATAACAACCAGAAAAAGAGAGGAGTATAAATGAGAGCTATTCTCTGCTTGAAGTTGCGTTGGAATTGTAATTAAAAAATCAGAGTTTGTGGTTAAATAAGAAGACTGTGACCTGGTAAATTAGCTGAAAGGCCCCACTCTTGTCATTTTTGAAGGCATCAGAAATATTACTGGCTGTATTCCCACCGCAGATGGAGACATGAGGCAAAGGTAGCACATACTGTTTTGTAGAAAAGGATGCAGTTGAGCTATAGTTGCAAAAGATGTTCTTCAGGCCAGTGCCTGAGGTCTTCTCCAAATTCTTTTTCTCCCACATGCCCTCATTTTCCTTTCCGCAATATGGTTTATGTCTCCTTTCTCTTAACCGCCTTCTTGTGTTTTCTCTTTGTTGTTCCATGCCACTTTTCTTCTTCCCCACATGCTCAAGATTCTCCCAGGTTTCTTCTTACCCATTGAATCTCACTTGATGAAATAGAATAATTTATTTCCTCTCTTTTGGGGAGAAGATGATGCAGAGAACTGGCATATTAAGTACCTTTGTAACAAAGAAAATCTTGTTTGATTGTGGGTCCTGACTTTTTTTGGATATCAGCATTAAGTGAGCAGGATCTGGATGGATGCTGCCTCTACATTTATCAGTCAGTCTTAACTCTGATGATGTCCAGAGTCCCAGCTCTCCTTCATTTTTCACAAAGCTACCTAATTGAAGAATTTGGGGTGGGGGGGGGAGGGGGCAACAAATACATTGCTGTCCTTAACTATCTTTAAGGAAGCAGGCATGTTGCACTTGGGAGAATCTGATTTTTAGGGTTTGGTTGTTCCTTGCTGCTGTGTCAGATATTCCAGGGGAACTGAGTAATGTCAAGAGCAATATATCATCCACCACACCCTCAGAAGTTACTGATTATGCAAACTAAGACCAAAAAGAGTTTGTACATAATGATTTTTTTTTTCCAGTTTTTGCTTTCTCGTGACCTGCATATTATTTTGCTCAACGTGATATAGTAGCACGTGCTTTGTATTCTTTACAGCAGCTAACTCAGAGTTTGCTACAAGGAATCAGGGGTATTACAACAACAAACAGGAATGGATAATAGACTGTAGGGGTTAGTGTGGGGAATTTGTCCCACTTCACACACCACCCACCTGTTAATGTGTTGACTTCTCTAATATGTATATGCATGTGCTATATCAATGTACATTAGTATTGGTATGAATATGTATATTCATCTCTCTAATCCATTCTTCAATGTGCATGGGAAAGAGGCTTTCAAATTTGGGGGTTAGATCCAAGGAAAGAGTTAGCGTGTTAAAGTTTCATGCACAGACATAATTTGAAGCGTAAGGATTGTTAACCATGTATCTGATCATACTAAACTTTTCCTTTTGAGACATTTCCATGCACAAATCCATTGCTGCAATAACCCTTACCCAGGGCAGCCACAGTAGTGCCTTGTGAGAGACAGCAGCTTCCTGTGAGATGCAGAAGGAGCTATAAATGATCACCAAGCTGCATTATGTGTAATAAAGATCTTCAGCCGTTCTCTGTTTCGTGGCCTATTCTGTTTTTTAGGCTTTCGATGGGTTTTCTTCCTCAGGTGATTGATGTTGGAAAACGAGAGCAGTTCTCTTTAGCATCTTGATATAGTTCTTCTGGTTCATTATTGTGTTTATTAGAATATGTCACGATTCCCTCATCTATCATGGGCAAACTTAAATTGTGCTGTGCTGACTTTCCTGCAGGTTTAGCCCAGATTTGTGGCCTAGGGAGAAGTCTGTGACTGAGTGCAAGAGACTCGCATGGCACCTTTCTTTCCAGTCTGCAGTTTGTACCTTCTTCTGACGAGTGGGCTGTGTCTGGCAGCCCTGGGCTAAGGGCATTTGCTGATCCAGTGGCATTTGAGATGAATGCAAGACTTTCAAATTACTGCAGCCACTTTTTTGATCTGTTCTTGCTCTTGTTTGAACATTATTAAGTACTTAATGAGTTTAACATTATTTGATGTAAAAAAGGAGAAAGCCGCATAGAAATGCAGTGTAAATTAAGAACTAAAGAGGAAAAAAAAAAAAAAGGCAAGATTTCAAGTATATTTGCTGCATGTGTGGCAGTTCACCTTGGGGGATTTACTGTATTTCATCAAATGGCTGTGCAGCAGACCAGCTTCTTCTGTGAACCGGCTTCTCCAGCTGTGCAGAGAGTGAGAGTTCGGTGGTTCTGTTTGTTCCATAGTCCAGCTCTCTTCTTGGTGGACAGAATAAGGAGGTTTGTCTACTGGCTGATGGCTGATGTTCTGGGAAATAAATAGCATACTACATTCAGCCTTGATCTGGCACAAGGTCTCTTTTAAGCAAGACTGAGGTTTTTTGCTTTTTAATTTTGTTTTGTTTGTTTTCATTTTGAAATGCTGACATTTGTATAGTATTTTTTCTTCCCATTTGTTCCAGGAGTTGTGTGTGGCTTTGAAATTATGACATGACCATAACAAAGCTCATCCTGTTCATGGTCTGTGAACCACTTAATAAACTGGTGATATTTTGCAGTGTTAAATAATATTTATTTACCATGAAAAGAGCAGACCTAATAATTTCTGAAAATGTACTGATACAGCTTTGCCTCTCTGATATACTAAAATATATTTTGTGGTGTAAAATAAAAGCTTGCAGTTCTTTCTGTTATACTAGTGACTTGCTTTTGACCTTTTCATTTGGAGAGCCAAATGCATCCTGGCCTGTATCAAAACCAGCGTGTCCAGCAGGAGTGGAAGGAGTGGAGAAGTGATCGTGCCCCTGTATGGGTGAGGCCATAGCTTGAGTACAGTGTTCAGATTTGGGCACTGTAGAATAGAAGAAGACATTGTGGTGCTGGAGTGAGTTCAGAGAATGGCAGCAAAGCTGGTGTGAGGGGTCTGGAGAACATGTCTTGTGAGGAGCAGCTGGGGTTGTTTAGTCTGGAGAAAAGGAGGCTGAGAGGAGACTGTATTGCTCTCTGCAGCTCCCTGACAGGAGGCTGGAGTGAGGTGGGTGATGGTCTCTTTGTCCTGTCACTAGTTACCTGGGAGGAGATGAAATGGGCTTAGGATGCACCAGGGAAGGTTTGGGTTGGATATTAGGAAAACTTTCTTCACTGAGAGAGTGGTGAGGCCTTGGAACAGGCTGCCCAGGGAGGGGGTGGAATCATCATCCCTGGAGGGGTTCAAAAAAACGTGTAGACGTGGTGCTTCAGGCCATGGTTTAGTGGTCCTGATAATGTTTAATAGATGGTTGGACTTGATGATCTTGAAGGTCTTTTCCTACCTTAATGATTCTGTGATTCTATAAATGTATTGTACCAGTCTAAACCAGCTCTAGCTCACATGCCTAACAGCGTTATTGTTACTTTACAGCAAAAGTATGCAAAAGTTTCCTCGTGTGATTCTGTTTGGTCATTGGAATAGGTGGCTTGGGGGAATCTCCTCTGTCAAGTGCGCTGCCTCTTTTGGTCCTGGAAAATACTGTGGGTGGGTACTCTGGCATTGCTGGTTTATCTTGCAGACTCTGTTGGCTTTGTATCTGTCTGCCATGGCATGCACAGACTGAATTTTGATGCTGGTGTGCACAGGATTCTCTGTCACGTATAGAAAATGTCAGAGCCTCTTTAAAGCTGGCAGCAGAGAGATTGGTACGTGTCGGTACCGGCTGTTCTGCCCAGAAGGTGAGGCAGGAGGCAGGGCAGGCTGGTGGGGATGCAGCTGCAGAGCATGCTGGCCCACGCTGAGGTGGCAGCTGCAGTCAGCTGTAGTGTCTGAAGGCAGACTAACAGCAGGACACTGCTTTGAGCAGTGCATAAGAAAATTCCTGTTAGACACTGCAGTAATAAAGTTTGAGAACAAGGCTCTCATCCTATGCTAGTAGTGACATAGTGTTCTTCTGTTGCTGGAAAAATACAGCAGCACTGGACAGCTCAGGAATTCAATCCATGGGCTCAAAAAGTGACTGAACACTCTGCCTCCTCCAGCTGCTAGCGTGAGAGTCTTCTCGGCTTGGGGACACTTGGCAGATTTGCCAGATTTGCCAGGGGTGTGCAATGGAGAGGATAAGGTAGTCCGGTCCCCACCACTGCTGCCCGGTTACCTTTCCACTTGCTTTGGATTGCATTGTTTTCATTGTGGAGACAGTGTGCCTGCCACTAACGAAGGCAGCAACTCATTTAGTGTAGGAGTTGGTTACAGGGCAGCTGTACTGCTCTGATGATGCCATCTGCCAGCCGTGGGCAGGAGCCAGCTTCCTGCGGCCACCACATTGCCAGAGAAACTTTCCTTAAGACACTCAAACATTCCTGCCTGGATTGTGTGTGCCTCATAAAACTGAAGAGCAGAGTCAACCGGTGAGCTGTTGAGATTCACTTAGTTGAGATCTGTATCTTCAAACTCTGGTGCTAGGATTTGAAATAATTACTTCTAATGGAGGTGGAATCATCAGAAGCAACCCTGCTGGCCAATTTTAATTTCCCTTCTTTTAGATTAGGTACCTAATTCAGCTTTGTAAGGTACAGCCAGCCACGGCTATCTGGGCAGAGCTAGGAGAGTGGAATTACAGATTGCTGTCTAAATAGATCATCCTCCTAATTGCAGCAGGCCTTAGTTCAAGTTTGATGGGTGTATTTTTGTGTTACTGCTTAATCAGAAATCTACAGAAACAAAATATTTTTGTGAATATATCTGTGTCCTAGATCTCTCCTGGTGTTCGCGATAGTGCCCGGGTCACATAAGGGTTCCCAGCTCTGTCAGATGGGCCAGGGCCCAGTGTCCTGGAGCTGGCCGAGCGCAGCACAGGCAGAGCCCTGCTCTTATTTGCCATTTCCTGGGCCAGGGGAAGCTGATGAAGCGGAAGCACGTGCTGGTTAGTTCAGCCACTCAGCTTATGCTGCCCTGTGTAACGAGTGCTGAAAATCTCATTAGGACCAAAGGGCAGTGCCAGTCAGAATCGTACCTTACATGGGTCACAGGCTAAAGCTGGTGCTTGTTATGGGCTTACTGTATGGGAATATAGAATGTGTTCCAGAGGGTACACTGAGCTACACGAGTCAAGGGAGGAGATCGGACATTATCTAATGTACGTAACAAGTACTTAAAACTTGTCTGGTCTCATAAATGGGTAAATACATTTTGCCCAAGTCTGTCTTTCAGAGAAAGCTAACCAAGTACTTTTAATCAAACTGTGAGGTCTTGCTTCAATTGATTCTTTACCTAAATCAGATGACTTTTAGGAAGTTATATCTCCTTTTCCACAGTTTGTGAGGGTGCTGACACTTTGGCGATGCTTACTTGGCTCTGTTTGTCAACCAGTGCTTGCTGAGCTGAGTTGAAATAGATACAAAAGAGCTGATTGATGAGCTTTGGTCTAGATACTGTTTATTTGAATGCAATTTAGCTTCTTAGCCATAAAATTTACCTTGGCCACTTGCCTCTTATTTTTTTTAGTTAATCTGCTCCATCCACAGTGTGCAGAAGGACCACAGTCCCTGGCCTGAGGAAAGACAATGTTCCTGTGCTATAGTCCTTCTCCTGTTTGCTGCAATTAGAGAGTTTTAGCAGTGGGATGAGTGCCTGTTTGTGGAAAGGAATCAGCACAGGGGGTAGTGAGTGGTGACTCGACTGGAGGCTGGTTGGGAGTGCTGCAGAGAGGAAAGCTGGTCATCTTCCGTACGTGAGATTCTTTGTTGTCGCTGAAGGAAGCAGGCTGGAGCTGACTGACCAAAAATCTTGTCTGATATGGTGTCCCCTTTGGGTTTTGTTATATTATATATATATTATATTATATTTTATATATATGTAATATATTGTATAATAGTCTTTAGACTTGTGTGAGAGCAGTGTCAGTCTACAGTGAGGATTTACATCGTTGACAAATGTCAGCTATTTTCCATCTGCCGTTTATATTAGTCTAGAACCATACACAATTTAGAGTTAGTTGAGTGGCCTAACTTTCTCTTAATATTTTTGCAATAACAAGCAATTGTTTGTCCCATTCCAGCTTCGGACTTTTTTTTTTTTTCTTCTCCAGATGCAGTTCTTGTAATTTTTGTGAGAAAAGGGAAAAAACCCCAAAACAACCCACAAAAAAGGCAGACACTGAACACGTGAGTTGTGTTGATGGGACTGTCATCTTCAAAAGCAAATGCCTGTGGTGTGGGCATTTGAGGGTGAAGAAGGGGCCAAATGAAGCTCCTGTTTCCAGGGGCCACAGTTTCAGAGCCTTGCTGTCCCATTTGCCAGTAAGATTCAAACTCCTACCAAACTGACATGGACTGGGGACTATTGAGGTCACTCGCAAGGGAGTGGTTCTAGGCCAGCAATTCATCTGCTATGGAACAGCTGTTGTGGAGCTGAAAACAGCTTGAGGGTGCCAGACCGTTAGTTTCCATGGAGTGTTTTTGTGTTCCTTAGGTCGGTGAGCTCGATAATCCTCAGAGAATACCTATTGCTGATGAACTCCTTTTGGGCCGTTACAAGCCAGCCTACCCTTCCTGTCATGCCGCAGCGTTCCCAGAACTGCTTAGGCCCTCCATCCCACTAATGCGATTACAGCGGTGCAGGATTAAGGGCAGAAGCGTAGCTGAACCCCTAGCAGAACGTCAGCCGTAGCACATAACACCGGGGGACGACGGGGAGATCAGCTCAGCTGACTTTGAAGTTGTGGTTCGGATGCCTTTCCCCGGCGATCATTTCAAAGACAACTAATCTCTGATGGTCACTCAGTAACAGTCTTAATTATGAGCAGCAGTCCAGTTTACTCAAGTATAGCTTGATGTCATTGTGGATCTAGTGGGTACTTAAAGACTGGGTTGATTTCAGTGAGCATAAATGGATGTAAGCACTTGGAGAGATAATTTGGAGTTATATTTAACCAGAGTGGAGATAATTAAGATGTGGCTGTATTTATGCATATAAAGTTTTAGAAAAGCAATGTATTATTTAGTCTACAAGGCATTCAGCCTGGTCTGATGGTCTCTCTTCGAGTAGCATCAACTGAAATAGAATTGCCGTGCTGGGTAACTTTTATAATAGATCTGTGTGAGAAACAGGAGAGAAGAAAAACTGCTTCACCAAAAAACTTGCTTAATTTCATGAAGCGAGGGACAAAGTACTGTTTTTCACACAAAAAATATTGTGGTGTGTCAGCATGTTGGTAGTGAATGCGTTACTCAAAATGGACATCCCAGAAAATAGAGAATAAGCTAAGATGTGGTATGTCAGACTGGAAACCTAGCTCAGATGGTTAAAAAAGGACACAGAATGATACTGCCTAGTTAGAATTTTGGACTCCAGTGAGAAGTGAGGAAAAAATGACTGTGCTTTTCAGTAGGCATCTGTTAAGCAAGTACATTTCTAAATACTTCTAAAAAGCACTGACCAGCAAACCAGCACACTGTAGTAATGAGAGTTGCAATGTCAGCCTTGTGCATGAACATGTATAGATACACTTCAGTGGCGTTTCTGAGCGTGCTGTTGCACTAACTGCCTTCATCAATGATCTTTGAAAGCTGAGTGCAGGCATTATCACACAGGTTAAATCATTCTCTAAACAGCACAAAGGTAAGAAGAAGGGGTTTTCAGTTTAGGGGGGGTTTATATTGATGGTGGATTTGGAAGGCTGCTTTGCAAAGTGAGCACCCAACCTTGTGAGTTCTTGGATAATCTTGTGGAATCTCTCAGACTTACCAGCCTGTTTCCGCTGTGTCTGACTGCTTTCCAAGCAGGCAAAAATATCTTTTGTAATTAACCTTGCTGGAAGCAGGAGGCTTAAAGCTACTGGTGGAATTAATTCTGTAATGTTTGTATTAGTGCTCCTGAGAAAGAAAATAATGATTAGACAGAGTGGCCCAAATCTATCTCCTGTGAAAACTTTTCCAAAATGAAAGCTGTAAGTAGCTTTTGACTGGTTTGGGAGTTTTTTTGTCCTTCTTTGTTGGTATCGTTTGCCGGGGGGGGGGGGGGGGGGGGGGGGGGGTTGTTGTTGGGTTTTTTTAATCCCTTCCATAAAGACGGAGACCTCCATGTCTTCTACTGCCTTTGGTTGAAGTACAGCACTAGCAATTTAGAGTGGCTGGCCTTTTGCTAAGGCTGAGGATGTTGGGACATCAAGTAATTTAAGTGGAAGTAACTAATGATGTAACATGGGTACGTAATAGTGCAGGGAGGAGATGGTACCCACTCACAAAGCACCCCCAGCTTGGCCAAGTTGGGACAAGGCACAGAGAGGGCCCAAAGCTGTCCATTGCTCATGACTCCCCCCCAGCTGTGTACCAACTGGTACCAGCATCTTGTCTCTTTTCCGCTAAATGTACAGAGATTCTGGAACACGAACCACACTCTTTGTTCTAGCCAACAACATCACTGACAGCACCAACCTATTGCACAGGAAGAAGACATTTTTTTTCCCTTGGATCTTAGCTATTGTATTTAACTGTAATTTAGGGGATAGATCAGGATAGTGCCTGACATCCCATAAATGCACATAAGTTGAGTCAGGGAACATATTTCTTGGGGAATTGAATTAATTGCCCAATAGATAACAAGATCTCTGTTATTTTGGAGGTGACTTAGCACTCCTCTTTGTGATTTATCAATGGGTTTTAACCTACAAATTACCCAATTCCTGCTTCTTTAACAAGCATGCTCTTCAGGATGTGTTTGAGAAATGTTGAGAAAAGGGAAATTTGAAATTATGATAATGTAGATCATTATTTAATTAAACTATTTTCAAGTTTGTATTGAAATGAATAAAAAGTCATAGCTTTTAAGAACATACTCCCATTTTGATGAGAATAGATACTCTTAGTTATTCTGGCTTTGGATGGCAGGGAAATGTATTGCTGTTTAATAGGAAATGCAGAACTGTTGGAATATTTATGCTATGACTCAAATTCCCGGTGTTTTCAGTGAATGAAACCAGGGCAAATTTCCTGAACAACTTCAAGGGGAGCATAAAGCCTTGTTGAAAGAAATTATGTTTGTAAAAAGTTGTAAAATGCCCTAAGAGTCAATGTTTGCAGTTTGTGTTGTTTTCTTTCAAGTAAAAAATTGCCATTGAAATACAGTAATTGCATATTTTTAATGATCGAGTTAGTCCCGTATTTTAGCTAATACTGCAGGTGCTTTGTAATGGGCTTAGTGCATATCATTCCGTCTCCTCAGGCAGAATTAAGTGGTGCTAAGGACTTACAGCAAGGTGTAAAACTCTCTGGGATGAGGCTTTGGTGTTTGTGCATCTGAGGCACTTCAAGCCCATCATAAGAGTTCAACGCTTGGTGCTGTGTCTGGGTATCACCAGTGGCATTGCAAGGCTGAGGCCTTAACCTGTCCATGTAGTGAGTTGTACACCACGAGACCTTTATCTTGCTGAGTTTTCAGAAAAGAATTAATTTGAGGCTTATAGCTGTGTTAATTTTGAGTTGATCTAGGAAAAGCTTGAAGAGGTCATATGCTACTGCAGAGAGTGGTTTTTCAGTGCCGTGTTTTATGCGTTCCCTCCTGTTCTGCTAGTTTAACCCTCGTGCCTTCAGTGATTTAGAGGGGCTTAGTTGTCAGGAGCATACCTCTTCAAGAGCTCATAAACTACTGCTGTAGTAAGAAAATATGTGCTTTTATACGTGTTTGTTGTCAGAGTGGTCACAGTTTTCATGTGACCTATGAAGTGTTGATTCCTTTGGTTCTGCTGTGTTGGTTCCAGAAGAAGGAAATGCAGTGTGAGATGCTGCAGTATGAATTGAATTGGCAGGCTTACTCTTTGTAGAGTTTTCTTCTTTTATTTTGTTTTCTTTTCCTGAAACAGTTACCTCAAGCTGTGTGTTGTGTGCTGATTTTCATTCCTGGTGGATCTCATTATCAGCCATCAAACCAGCCTTCTATATGTCTGATGCATCTGGGAATAAAGATAAATAAAATTGCATTTTGCCTCTCCTCTCGCTCCCCCCAACAGTTAGGCTTTCATTCTGAAGGCAACTGATAAATTCCAGAGTAGCTGGGATGAAAATTGCTTCCCTGCTTCCCATGGTGGGGCAGGTGCTCAGCCATCTCCAGGAGAACAGGGCTCCGTCGTGTGTGAGGGTCACGGGAGGGCAAACGGCATCACTCCCAACACTCCCCCTTTCCCTCTTCCCCCAGCTTTGTGCACTGGGCACAACGCAATATGGTCTGGACTGTCCCTTTGGTGCGTCGGGATCGGCTGGCCCAGCCGGGTCCCCTCCCAGCATCTCGTGCACCCCCAGCCTGCTCCCTGCTGGGGTGGGGTGAGGACCAGAAAAGGCCTTGGCTCTGTGTAAACCCAGCTCAGCAGCAAGGAAACCATCCCTCTGTTACCAGCACTGGCTTCAGCACAAATCCAAAACGCAGCCCGTTGTGGCTACTGAGAAGACAATTAACACCAACCCAAACCAGCACAAGTTGTAAAGCTGCTTTTCAATTCTTACTGGATGCATTTGTGTGGAAGGAATAATCCTGACTTGAAATAGAATTATTAAAAAAAGACTGTTAATAATGCAAATTCATCATGGTTTTAAAATTAAGAATCTTGAAGTGCCGGTGTCTCTAATTAGAAGCGGACTCTGTGTAGAGCGCTTAGTTTGCAAAGAATTCAGCATCAGAATTTAGTATTGCTCTGAAGTACGGTTATCTGGGACTGAAATGTGTGGAAACAATACAATACAGATACAACACGTTGGTATGGAGAAGTCAGACAATTTAAGAAAACTGGAAATCTTGTAATTGTATTTTTGCAAAACCATTCATTAAAATTTGTTAAGTACTTCTCCAAACAAAACGTTAATTGGAAGTGTCAGAAGTGATCCATGGCTGCATTACAATTTTCTCGTTCATGCATCATTTCCTTTACCATTTAGTTGGAAAACAACTACTCCGCTTGGACGCAGAATGTTCACCCTGCTTTCTTTGTTTCCTTTAAGGGGTAGGATTAATACAGGCTTGGATTGGAAAAGGTATGAGTTTGTTGACTTATTTTTTCTAAGCCAAAGTCAGTGTTGTGAACAGGTGGTCACAGGATGGTTTCATGGATGCAGAGGCTTTATTCCATATGTGCATAGAACTCCTTTTATGCATGAATCTGATTTATTAGTAAAACATTTTCTGCTAAAGGTGAGAGGTATTTTAACTTCTCTAACAATGGCTGTGTCAAATCCAGATGAATGTGGTAAAATGCATGATACAAAAATCCTTAGCTAAGACTCTATAGACACATAGCAGTGTACCAGTTGTACAGTTCAAAGAGAGGTTTTTTTTTCCTTGAGGAATCCCAGCCTCTGAGAACACTGATGGAAAGTGACCTTGTGCCTCGCTGTGCTTGCAGAGAAAGGGGACATTGAAATATAAGAAGCTGTTAAATAATCCTGTTTATTGAATATATTCTTGAGACTATCCAGACCTCAATGCCTTCCTCTGAATTATATCTTATAAATGTTTTGAAGCCTGTGTGGTGACACCAGCACAAACTTGTTTTAGCAGTTTCTAATGGAATACAAGTTTTTATAAGGCAAGTTTGCCCTGCGCTCTCCTGAGCTACTTTGCTCTATAATGGTTAAAATTAGGGCTGGAAAGTTATTTCTTTGAGATGTCGGCAGTCGAGACAACCCCTCACAACCTAGGACAGGAAACTTACCTTTTGTATCTTCACCCTGCTGTACTTATCAGACTGTTTTCAAAGACACTGGAATACTTCAAATGGAAATTGCCAAAGTCTTGGCCCCAGCAGCATTCCTCAAGACAAGGTAGGAGTCTTCCATCTTTGGAAGTTGACAGTTCTATCAGTTCACGTCGTCTTTTACAGTTGCTTTGTATTTTGAAGAAGAAAATTCATGATCATCTTTCCCAGAAAAAATACTTTGCTTGTCTGTGCAGTGAGAAATAAAGAGTGAGGTTTGAATATTATAATAATGGAAAAACAGGCTATCGGGAAAGAAAATACTATGTTGCTTTGCTGGGAAGTGTGGAAACTAAAGCTCTGAACCTGAATGAAACAGGTGTGAATTCCAGTGGTTCATCAGGTGTCTGTTCTCACAAATTAATGGAATTATTGTATTCTCAATATGTAGTTTCATGGAAATTCTGTACAGGCTTAGTACAAGAAATCTAGGTTAGGTTGATGTTTGATAAATGCAGTCCCATAGCACCTGCAGCAAGGGCCCCACACCAAGAGTATTCCTTAACTCTGGGCTTTACTGAGATGTGAATGCTGACAAGGATCAACACTAGGTCCAGCTCTTTGCATGTTGGTACTCTCCAAACAAATGTCATCTGAACTAAAAATAAATGCCAGCTGGATCGTGGCATACAAAGAATTTTTGGATCCTAGGAAAAAATGAATATGGAAAAGCATTGCGTGGTTAGATCTGTTTCAGATGGAGGTTGCCGAGTGCAGAAAAAGAAGAAAAAGCAAGCTTGGATCAGTAATTCCACATTCTGGCATGAAGATGCATGTAGTAAAGTCCCTGGGTTATAAGGAGTTTGGCATGTGGAGTTCCATGAAGAACATGGTAGTCATCTCTCTGCCTTTGAGCAGAAAACCTTTTATGTATGTTTAGGTGTAAACCAAGCTTAAACTGGGAATTGAAACAGGTTGCAGGACTAGAAACTGGTTTTTTATTACTGTTTTTAGTGGCACTTAATGTAAAACTATTTATACAAATCAAATAGCACACTTGTGCCTGTGCCTGCTCCCCTTGCAGCCGTTTGACTGCGTGTATTTCTTTGGCCATGGAGACAAGGAAAAGTTTACTAGCATACCACCTCCAGAAGGTGCTTGCTGTTCAGTGTCAACGGCCTTGGGATTTCCCCAGGGAAATGGATTTCTGCAGGTCCTTCAGTGGGCCGCTATTCAAGGAGGAGGTGAGAATTCCCTCTGAAAACAAGAGTTGGTTTACATCTGCATCCTTAGAGGTTGTTACTAAACTTGTTTTTAGAGCCGCAGAATGTGGTATGCAGAAAGGCATAAAAGCCAGTCGCTCTTGGCTTGCATTTTTGAATGCAAGTGTACCCAAGTGACATATAAATTCAGTAAGATGTACTTTGCTTGGAAATCTGTCTTATTTATGCTGTCAGTTCCACTTCTTATGAGGTGATGAGTTGCGCTGAGTGCTTCTCCCCGCCGCCTCCCGTGAAAGCATTCATCTGCGGGAACCTGAAGACGTCTTCTTGCGACTCCCAGAGCTGACTGTGTGCTGTGTCACATGGCAGGAGTCACTGCAGGAGCTCACGCGGATTAATGTAATCTGTGCTGATCTGAAACACCACTGCAGATTATCTCCTCACTCGCTTATTACAGCTGACCTCTTTTTCTGACGTGCCCTTACATTTTACCTTACAAAGAATGTGAGGCAAAACCAAGTGTCGGATTAATTACCCTCTTTAATGCCTCTCGTGCCTTTGACCTTTTGTCATAACCTCACTAAGAAGGTACAGTATGGAGACTCAAAAGAATGCCTTGTGTAAAACTGGAAAGAGATCATGTGGTGCTCTGCTTATTTTGCTTCATTACTAAGGCTCTCCTCAATGAGTGTCCTGCTATTATAAACAGCTAATACCTTCCCTCTCACTCACATGCATTGTAACAGAACTACAACCCAGTTATAACTCACTACAGTAAAAAACCCCACACTAATAGTTCTCCCATTTAAGATAAAATGAAAGCATATGCATTTTTATTTAGCCTCTTTCAGGCCTGTACAGACTAGATTGTGATTTTTCTGTATTAAGTCTCTGTAAATATCTACAACTGGTGTGCTGTATGCATTTAGTCTGTGCGTCACCAGCATTGCATGAGAAACAGAGGGGCTTGAGTTTCTCTGGCCAGACCTTTTCCTGATGAAAATACAGTTCTGGGACTTCAGCTACAGCTTTTGCGTATCTGACTATTGGTGTCAAAAAATGCTGATTGCCAAGTAGAAGCGGATCAAGCTTCTATTCCAAGTGTTCTTTTTAATTTTAAAAAATGCATAATCACATGTGTTCCATGTGATAGGAATTTGCTGGATGGATTTTGGTTGATAAATTACAGTGCATAGTTACCTGCTTCTGTAATTGTCAGTGATTTATATAACGTAGTTGTTGTGTAAGGAGCTCTGTATTGTATGATGGTACATTATACATGGTATAATGTAGGCATTATATGATGAATATCAAGTTAATCACACGAAGGTTTTTCTGGTCTGTTCCCTCTGTCTCTGGCAGCAGTCAATATATATGGAGGAAAAAAAAAACGTGCTAAGTGGTGGTTTCCCTGGAATATTCTTCCAGCTTTCAGCAGTGAGTACTTGGGGGAATTACTGAGGCAGGTACCACACACAGTGAAAATAACCACTCAAGGAACCTGAGAGTAGCTGTTCTGCTGGTGAATTCATGCATACTTTCTGTCGAAAAGAGACGGTGGTAACGAGCTCTAAGATACATGTTACTCTCTTCTAGTATTGACCCAGTCAAGTGGGCACTAAAGTAGCAATAAATAGGAAAAGCAAAGACACCTGATGCTTTATAGGTTGACCCCACAGGGCAATGTTACTGTATCATACTTTCTATTTGTACTTTCTATCACATGGAATGTTTTAATCAGCATCACAAAGAATCTTAAGCTCACGCCTGTTCATTTCCTCAAAATTACAGAGAAAAAGGAGAGGAAGTTTGAAATACAAATAAGCTTTAATGTAGACTAAGGTACTGCATTACTAGTTACTAGCAGGACCACGTAAGAGCATCACCGAGATTCTCCCTGAACTCTGACAGGTTTGGTGCCATGACCACTTCCCTGGGGAGCCGGTTGCAGTGGCCTCGACATTTTGGGAGAAGAAGAAGAGAGAAAAAAGATGCAATATCAGAAAATAAGAAACACTAATGAAAGGAATCTTTGGTTTTTCCGAGAACCAACAGCTATATAGCATAGAAAGTAACTTATGAAAACACCCTTGTCTCCAGAAATAGCTACTAAATCACAGAAGCAGTTCTGAAAATCTGTTCCCCTCTTCTTATTCTATAGGTACTTTAAGCCTAATCCATACAAATATATCCTTACTGTTCATACTGACTGAAAGAAAAATGGATTTATTTTTTTTTTGTCTGGAAGATTTTAAAAGCTACTTTCTATTCCAATTTCCTGAGGTTACAGATCCCTATGCAACAGTAAAATATCAGAACAACTGAATGCAGACGATTCACTTGAAGATTCACTGCAAGTTTCTTCCTTTGGATTTAAGGTGTCCCCGGCTCCTGTGATATGACACAGTCTGTATAAATTTCTGCAATGACAGTGAAGTTCCATTACTTCTTTCCCAGCTGCTGCTCTCTAGAGATGATTTTTGGCTCTGTTTGGAGGTAGTCTGTCAGATTGCAGACTAGGGGGTTGGTATATAACCCCATGCAATGGGATTTTGCCGTGGTGAAAGAGGGTATCAGGTGAGAGGGACCTCTTGTGATCGTGGTTATGGCTGCAAGATTGAAATATTGCCCTGTCTTTAAGAATACTGTACTCGTTGTGGCTCTGAATACTGACAACATGGTCTAGATTAATTTCTTTGATCACAGAACTGTGAAGCTGCTGGAAGAAAAAAAGCATGTACATTCATAAAGTGGAAGAAGAGCTGTTGTATTAAGCAGTCAGTAAAGGCAGCAGTAGAGCTGTCTGAATGGTAATGCATTTCTCCAGCCTGAAATAAATCCAACGCTGAATGGAGTCTTGTATTTCAGCGTGCTGGTTCTCAGTTGGACTGTAAGCTGCAACTCAAAGGCCTGAGGAGCCCAGCTTTGTAGGGCATGACGGTGCTAATCAGGCCATTCTGCCTTGAAGTGTCAGCAAGATGTTAGCTGGTGATTCAGAGCATCCCGAGATGCTGTGTAACTTCAGCCATTGCTCCATGGGGCGGGATTTTATTTTCAGGGAGCCTGAGCATTCAGAGAACATGAGGTTGAAGGGCTCTTCCAACCAGAGCTGGGATTCTTACTGGCAGGTGCTGGCCTGCCACCCAGTAGTAAGCTGAAAATTTGCTAATTGCTTTTTCATTACCGCTCTTCTGTGTGAGTTACGATTTAATTTGATCCAGAGGATGTAGCATTAGTGTTCTGTCAGCAACTGAGGAATATATGACAACCAAGTCTCAAGAATCGTATCCATTTTGCATATCTCGTTCTATTTAATTCTTTAGCAGTTGGTTGAATTTATGAAAAACAGATGTGTTTGTTAATAAAAAGGATCATTTTCTTTCAGCTCCATTACCTTGAAAAATCCATAAAAGAGGTTAGTTGGATCTTTCAAATAGTATACATGAAAGAACTGAGCATTGCTGCTTCTGCTGGATAATAGAAAAGATGCTGCTGTTAAACAGATGTCCTAAATTGATGTGTGCTGCTCGTTTGTACCTCGTAGCAGTGTTTTAGTGCTTTGGAAAGAACATAAGCTTTTCAAAATTAAGACATCGTATCAAATCCGATCCAGTGGACCAGAATTTCTCTGTTGTCCTAAAATTTACACAGATTCTGCTTTAGGTCCTCAGAAATGTTGGGCTTAAAAGATAAGCGGGCACTAAACCAGAGTTTTGTGAAACTACTGTGCCTTGCCTTTTGTAAGTATCTCATAAAGTTAGATAGTTCCCTTTCCTCAAGCAATTATAACTTAATTTCTTTATATTAATTTTGATTCTTATTCAGAGAGTTTTATCTCTTCATTACATACTCTAGCTGTAATTTAGCTTTTAAGGTATTGCTGGTTAAGAGGAGATTTATTTCTCTCAGTACGTTATTTTAGAATGGTTGTAGAGGCATCTGCTGGCATATCTCCCTCTTAATATTTTTTTACTGTATGAGTAGGTCTATGCAGAAGTCAATTTTGTCATTACCAGAAGCTTTCAGGGGATTGCAGAAATTTTCATTTAATGACTTTCAAGAGTCTGCTATTCATCATTAGAAAGGGGCCTGGAAATAGGTTGGTTCTTCAGGTAGTAACCAACCAGTAGTCATGGTGATCATGTGGGATGCGATTTTTCTATCTCTGATCTTTCTTTAATTTTATTCTTTTAGTTTAGGCTTTAAACATCTTTTTGGCACTGACAAAAAATTAGCTCTAGAGCTCAGAAATCATTCTTCATGGAGCATTATATCTGAGTAGAGTTCGGCAAGAGTTTTAAGTTCTTTTGGGTGACTCATTATTGTCTTACCACAAAATTTTTGTTGAAGATTTCTTTGGGGGTGTATGAAATAGTCTGTGTTTAGGTTTCACGTTTTGGATAGAATCAAATTAATAAAACACTTGGCATGTAGAAAAGGAAAAGAAGTAGCAACATTTATGTAGCCTGAAGGTTTGTTTCATCTGTGTAGTCCTTAGGGAAGAAAAGTTAATCCAAACTGTATGGTCTGTAACAATTTATAAAAATAGAAAATAGAGGAATTCTGTATTTCCATATAGAGTCTGCCTTGGAAAGTGGGTGCACGGTCTGAAATTCAGCACTTGACTGGGATCCTGTAGAGAGCATCAAACTTGAGTTAAAATGAAATCTGACCTGATTAGGTATGTTCTGAATCTGCAATGCTAGACTTTTATAGGGAAACTTTTTGATTACTTAAATATACCCAGTATCTTACTCTTTTGATAAAATGTCAGATTTTAGCATTAAGAAATTGAATAATAGTAAGATGAATCAGTAAAATAAGTAGTGTTGTTATCCATTACCCTTGCGTCAGTAAGCATCTGTTTGTGTATTGCATCTCCGTTATTAGCACACTTCAAAGTAAACATCTAGCACAATACCTTTGTTATGTGTGCTGAAAAAAAAGCCTCCATGTAAGATTTCTGTAATTAAAAATTGTTTTGTCTTGCTGAAAGATATTTCTGAAGATTTATTTCTTTTATAAGGTGAAATGAAAGACAATTAAAATTACAGAATCACAGTGTTAGGGGTTGAAAGGGACCTTGGAGATCTTCGAGTTCAACCCCCCTGCCAGGGCAGGATCACACGATCTAACCTACAACCTAATCTACCCTACAACCTAATCTACCCTAACACAGGTCACTCAGGAACACATCCAGGCGAGTTTTGAAAATCTCCAGAGAAGGAGACTCCACAACCTCTCTGGGCAGCCTGTTCCAGTGCTCTGTGACCCTTACTGTAAAGAAGTTCCTCCTCATGTTAAGGTGGAGCCTCTTGTGCTCCAGCTTATATCCATTCCCCCTAGTCCTATCACAAGGCACAAGTGAGAAGAGGCTGTCCCTTTCCTCTTGACACTTAGCCCTCATATATTTATAAACATTTATCAAATCCCCTCTCAGTCTGCTCTTTTCCAGACTAAAGAGCCCCAGGTGTCTCAGCCTCTCCTCATAAGGCCTGTGCTCCAGTCCCTCAATCATCCTTGTAGCCCCCCGTTGGACTCTCTCAAGCAGATCCCTGCCTCTCTTGAACTGGGGAGCCCAGAACTGGACACAATACTCCAGGTGAGGTCTCACCAGTGCAGAGTAGAGGGGGAGGAGAACCTCCCTCGATCTGCTGGACACGCTCCTCTTGATACACCCCAGGATACCATTGGCCTTCTTGGCCACAAGGGCACATTGCTGCTCCATGGAGAACTTGTTGTCCACCAGGACTCCCAAGTCTTTCTCCGCAAGACTGCTCTCCAGCCGATCACCTCCCAGTCTGTACTGGTGTAATTTATTATTCTTACCTAGATGCAGGACTCTACATTTATCCTTGTTAAACCTCATTTGGTTCTGCCCTGCCCCGTTCTCCAACCTGTCCAAGTCTCGCTGGATGGCTGCACAGCTTTCAGGTGTATCTGCCGATCCTCCCAGTTTTGGGTCATCAGCAAACTTGCTGAGCGGACACTGTCCTGTCATCAATGTCATTGATAAAGGTGTTGAACAGGACCGGACCCAGCACTGATCCCTGGGGGACTCCACTGGTTACAGCTCTCCAGCTGGATTTGGCACCGTTGACCACCACTCTCTGGACTCTATTGTCCAACCAGTTACTAATCCATCTTACTACCTGCTCTTCTATCCCATACTTCCCAAGCTTCTCCACAAGGATGTTACGGGAGACTGTGTCAAAAGCCTTGCTAAGGTCAAGACAGACTATATCCACTGGTCTCCCTGCATCTAGCCATCCAGTTACAATATTATATTAATATAATATTAATATCATATTAATATCAATTAATACTTTATTAATTATAATAATATCAATTAATACTTTATTAATAGTATGCCATCATACTAGTTTAGTATCTTCTCTTGTGTTCTACAGTCAGTTCTGTCTTTGAAAATGAGCAAAGTGCTGATTTTTGTCCTATATTTGTGCTTTCTGTTTGAAGTTGTGTGATGGTGGATGATTCTGAACAAATTGCACAAGTACCGCTTTGTTTTTCCAAGGTATCTATTCCAGAATAAAAGCAGGTTGTGTAGGAACCTAGAGAAGGCGTCGAGTACACACAGCAACACAGATAACAAAAGCGTGAGGTGAAATGTCATCTTGTCTGCAGGCTGGGTGTCCCTGATGGAATGCTGCTATCAAAAATATATTATTAAAGGCTTAAGTAGCCTTTAATGTTGCGGTCTACATCTCGGGCCAGGCACTTGCATGCTCACATTGTTTGGCTTGGAATGCTGTGCAATGCCCTGCAGTTTTACTGCAGCCGTTGGAATTTGTGTAGCGGGTATAGAAGGCCAGCAGAGCAGCACTGGAATCAGTCATGGCCACTGGTGACAGTACATCCCATCCCATTACACAAGTGCAAGTAACTGTTTAAACCAGAAAGCTGAAGCGAATCAGGCACAAAGCTAAAATCAGGCATGACATCTCTGTTTTACTTGCCGAGATACTGTGTGGGCCACTAGAATAGAATAGAATGTTATCTCTTAAAAGACCATCCTTCCTTCTGTTTTAAGCAGTTATAAAATGATTAGTTATTGGCACTGATTTTTTTTGACCAAGAATTTTGCTGTCTGAAAAGTGGAGGTACAGAGCCAAGTAGATACCTGGTTGATACCATGTTGCATGCTCAGATGGTTGTTAGAAATAGTACTGGATAGTGAACTTCTTAGTACAGGACAGAATTCCTATGAATAGGGCAGGGCCCCACAAATTTCAGGTCTTTTTTATTGCAAAGTGTTTTTTCTGGCTGGAAATTTGAGAAGGGTTGTTTAGTGAATTTGCTGGTGGTTGTGTCATGACAGCTCGTTTGCTTCCAGTAGCATTTGTTTCTTTTACACCGTTGTGTAAATGATCATCATCACATTCCTTACATATCTGACAGATCCTCTCTATATTTTCAGTGTTGCTAAATGTGATGATAATATAATTGTGTTTGCAAGGAGGTTACGAAATTGGGTGGAATGAACTGAAAGGATGCATTTGAAGCAGCAGCATGAAGAGAGTGAAGCAGCCATTGAATCTTCCTCTGGGCCTCATGGGGCAAATATGATTTTAAAGGTAAAGAGTAGAGAGTGCTTGCTGTGGCAGGGGGCAAGGCAGGAGGGGGCTACATAATTGGGTCTCCTGAGCTCCTTCCTGCAAGGACTGCTCCATGGGCTGGGCTTAGCTTGTGAACCCTTCCCTGGGGGACGTTTTGAAAAGGCTTTAGCTGGGTGTGAAGAACACCTTGGCCTGCTGCACCATAAATAAGCAAGAATGAAGCACAAAATGTGTGTATTCTTGTCAAATGTTTGGTGAACTGCCCAAGTAGGTACTGACAAAAACAAGATGGGGAGTGGCAGAGAGCACAAAAAACCTGCAGTAGCCTCGACCTCTGCGCAGGATGTGCCCAGTGTTTGTCCTGAGCTGAGAGGGACAGCTGAGGAGGGTGGGCGAGAGCGGGGACAGCAGGGGACTGCCGTGCTGGGAGCCGGAAGGGCAAGGCTGTGACCAAGACACAGAGCTGGGAACCTTCAGATGGGTTCTGAATCTTTCACGTGGGCCAGCGAGTCAACGTGACGATGTCCCAGGGTGCCAAACTCCTCGTGCTCTTGTTCCAGCAGATGAAATGCAGAGTCTCAGAGGAAGAAAGGAACTGCTTCACATCTCAGTAATGGCTTAGTGATGCTGTGCACTGTACTGTAACCAAAAACTGTTTTCTGGATGGAGTATAGTTATATATATAAATTTATAATATATACTTCTTATACATTATATCTATAAATCGAGTTTATAGTTAAATTTAATGTCTTTACGATTTCGTTGGTGTTAAAGTGTGTGGTGTATGCCAAAGGAAATACTGTGATTAATAAATATGGCATTATCATATTGAAGCACTTTTAAGTCAAATGCCTGAATCACAAGATTGACCAAATGAGGTGTGACTTAAAAATACTAAGTTTCCAGGTGCATTTCAATTTGTGAGCTCTCTCTGTTACACATTTTAGGACTCGCAGATTTACTCTGTGGTGAGTGTTCTAGAAATTTTCTTTTCTTAAGGAAAACCAGAGTTTTGATGAATTTAAGTGTTCATGGCTAAAAGAAACATTATGAAGGAATAGAAGGGTCAAGCTAGAACAAGAATTGGTTTTTTCTACATGCCTTACACTGCATGCATGTGAAGTACTGCATATGTTTAATTTCTGACTTGGAATGGAAGCTAACCCCAAGGAAAACATTGGCTGTCACATTTCACCCTTCACTCACTGTCATCCTCTGTGTGAAGGGGTCCCACGATCTGTAGTCTTAGCAGGAACTGGGCTGCTTCTGGTGCTGGAGCAGGGCCAGTTTCCAACAGCTGAGAATCTAGAAGGGTGGTTTTCCAATTCATAACTGACAGAGAAGATGAAAGGTTGAAGCTTCTTGAAAATAAGCTATTGGTTCAGAACCAGGAGCAGAACATCTGTTGAAGTCCTTATTATAAAGAACTTTCTGTATTGTTTAATCAAAGTAAGTGAAGAGTTATAATCCCTTCTCCTGTATTCAATAATGATCTGGCACCATTGACTCTGCAAGCTATTAACGTACTTCTGCTACTCCTAGTCACTCACCATCACTCATGTCTTAGAGGAGGACAAGAAGTCACCTTCCTCAGGTTACACACTTGGCCTTTTCATTAAAGTACAATTCTGTTTCTTGTTGGAGCTTTCTTTTTGTCATTGTTCTAGGCCTGGAGATCCCGGACTTGACACGGTTAGCTTCTGCTCTCTGTGGTTTTCCACCTCTGTCCCAAATTCTAAAGCTGTGTAGGAAGTAATCCTTGAGCCACAGTCCTTGCTCAGCCTCCAGTGGGCTTGTGTTCTGTTCCACTGTGGTCAACAAATGAGAGTCATCCTGCTTTGTGCTCCATGAGGTACAGTAGACAGCTTCCACCGCCACTGTGCTTGCTGACCTTTGAAATACCTGACTTAAGAAAGTCTCTCCATTGAGATGGGATGGTTTGGCAGCATTCTGAAGGAGCCAGACGCTCTGTTTCAGGTACCTTAGTTTCTTTGGCTTCTCTGCAAATCCATCATAGAAAAAATTTACAGGAAGTAACTGATTTTTTGATGTGTTGAAGAAAATGATAAAACATTGATGGGAATTGCCTCTGCGGCTTAATTCTGTTGATAGTTATAACTTAATTAAACATTGAATAAAAAGTCTTCCAGAATCATTTGTGTGTTCCCCGTTTAAGTGAAGCAACTCAATTCTCTTTTTTGTTGTATCTCCACGAACTCCAAGTGCTTAGCACTGAGTCCTGCTACTAACCCCTGTGTAGTGCTCTTCTCGAGGGAGTTCTGCTGCCAGCTGAAAATCATCTGAACATTTAGAATCATAGAATCATTCAGGTTGGAAACGACCTTCAAGATCATCAAGTCCAACCGTCTATTAAACATTATCAGGACCACTAAACCATGGCCTGAAGTGCCACCTCTACACGTTTGTTGAACCCCTCCAGGGATGGTGACTCCACCCCCTCCCTGGGCAGCCTGTTCCAAGGCCTCACCACTCTCTCAGTGAAGAAATTTTTCCTAATATCCAACCTAAACCTTCCCTGGTGCAACTTAAGCCCATTTCCTCTCGTCCTATCACTCATTACTTGGGAGAAGAGACCAACCCCCACCACAATACAACATTTCTCTTCAGGTAAAAGGATTCTGAGCTGGAGTGTAGAAGTCTTCTCTGTCAGAACCCTCCTAGCTGTTGTGCTTTGGTGCTCTGCCTTCCCTGCATCACGGGGCCGTTTCCGTGCAGTGGGTCGTGCCTGCCAAGTTCCATCACTCCACGTAGAGAGAGCTGGCCATCGATCAGCACGGCTCACGCTGAACTGGCACCAGGAGACCCGGCTGGGAGAGCTGGCGGTCTTCCCTTGGTTTGCAGTGACTGTTGTTGAGGAAGTTGCAAACTGCAGCTGAACGGAGTGGCACACAGTTCTGTTTTGTGTGCTGTCACATTTTGTGAAAGCTCTTAGGACAATTTTTAAAAATTATTATTAATTTCTTTATTTCCCACCCTTTCTTCTTGATTTTCCTTGCTAGTAGGAGGGAGTGTATGCAAGTGGCTTGCATGATAATGAAGTCCCAGATAGGGAATCAATTCCTGGTCCCTGGAAATCCTCAAGTATCAAAGAAGAAGTCTGAGTTTAGTCTGATGCAGAGCTCCCCAGAAGGCATGCAGATTTATTATTAAATGCCAGTAGCAATGTAGTAAAGATGGTGCACAGTAAGTGACGAGCACTTTTCTGAAGAAGAAGAATAATTTTCAGGAAGTTGTCAACCTGTCAGGAGATGCGAACTGTTATTAAAAAACCCAAAAGGCAGGTAGGGTAGAGAAGCACCTCACGAGCTGCTCAGCTTTCAGAGGCATTTCTGCAAGCTCAGTCCTGAATCTGTTACTATGGGGTGTTGATCTGCTGGCTTGGGAAGGGCTGGATCTTAAATACATCATGTTTCACAGGAGTTTCTTTTCTTGAGCAGGGAGGCAGAGGTGGAGCACAGCTGGGGTAGAATACAAAGCTGCCTGTATTGTGTGGTCTTCATGGAGCAAAACGGACAAGTTTGCATTCCTGCCGTTGTGTAGCCTAAACAGAACAAGGCAGAAAATCCTGTATGTATTCCTGGGGATGGGAAGTTACTTTGTTCTTGAAGGTTATGCTTTAGTTACTGAAAAGTTTTTAAAAATATGTATATAGTAACTAGGAAGGTACTTTAAGAAAGGAGGATGGGGAGTACCCAGTTGTGCTGTGAATAGGATTGGAATCCCACTGTGAACAGTGAATAGGATTGGAATCCCACTTCAGCCTCTCAGCCCACACTGTGCTGTCACTGGGAGGCTGGCTGAGGATGGATTTTCAGGGGCCCAGGGCCTAGCTCAGCATTTGCTGCTTGAGGGACAGGATGGAGCTGGCGGATGCCATCACTGGGTCATAGTCAATATTAGAGAAATCCATTTGTAGAAAGGCTTGCTGAGATGAGATTGCCCATTACCATCTGTGGCTGTTGAGAAGCAGAGCCAGAGTCTCTGTTTCTGGCAGGCAAAGAATCTGATTGAGGTTATTCTTCAGCGTGTATAATTTATAACCTCTTCTACTCACAACTCACTTTCTGTTTTGTAAGCTCTCTGGGTTGATGGTAATCTTTCTGGAGTTTTTTTTTGTTGTTCCATTTGATCATCTGAAAACTGCCACTGACAATGCTTGAAAGAAACCTAGCCTTTACCAAGAAGTGTATAAATACGCATTTCGGCTCAGCTGCAAATTGGATTTCCACGTATGGAGGGAACTCGTGGATTTTTTGTTTTGTTTGGGTTTTTTTTAAAGGTGCTAAATTTTCATTTGACAGCCTTGCAGAGGCCAACAGATTGAGAAGAGAGCTTTTAGGTAGGTGCAGCTGCATTAGGCTTGAGGCTGTTTCATTTCAGTTGCTGCGTTTCATTTATTTTTTCAGCATTTCTTCTCTGTTTCTGGTCCTGGGTTAGTTTTTCAACATAAGTATCAGGAGCAATAAAAGCTAAATTTTAAAAACTCCCTTTTCTAGACCATATTAAAGACATTATTTATTTAAAGGGTTTAAATTCCCTGTTTTATCAATGCCAATACCATGTGCTAATTATTAGTTCAGCAGCAACTGCAGGCTTCATTTTTTGAAGACTTTGTCTACTGCTTGAGGCTGAAGACATTGCTGTGTTTTGATCACTTAGAATATGTGAATCACATGCCAAACATATCTGTAGTTTTAGAAAATATATGTTGAGCAGAAGAGCTCTTTACCTCAGCACCTGATAGATGATATTTTTCCACTAAGGACAACAAGCTAAGTATTAGAGAAATACAGAGAAAAGGAAAAAGAAAGCAATATTTAATGTCATGGAGTGATGAGGTTAATAGCTGTATAGATGCAAACATTTTACTGAAGCTGAAACTGGGCTGGAAACTGAGGCAACCTGCTGCTCTTGCTTGGACTGGAAAATCAGTGTATTTGTCTGGTTTGCTCTGGGGAGTACTGGATGGAGGCTGTGTGTTTCCAGCTCCCAGTGGGTGTCATTAGGAGCACAAGTACAGCAGAGCTGTACAGAGGTAGCTATCATGTTTGTCTGATGGAGAGAAGCTAAGAACCTCTGTGCTGATACTTGAGACTGTAAGTGAGCATTGGAATCCGTTGTTCCTCAGAGCGTTTGCCAAAATGCATCCCTAAGCACGTCTCTGAGCAGCGAGGATTCAATAATGCTACAGTTAATGAGGGAATTCAGCTTGGTGTGTGGAAGTGGAAAAGTTTTGGCATAGTACTACACTTGTATTTATTATTATGGATGGACATATGAGTTGAAAGAGTTAAAAGTGAATTCAGCCCAGCAAATTTGACCTAAACAAGCTGCATTCATGTCAGTTAGTGTTTCCTGAAAACAAGGTTGCTTGTTAAACACTTGTGTCAAGACCCGATGCTTTTGTGGTCACTGCTGTTGCTCCCTGTAGGAGGGTTACCTAGCTAGCAAAACACTTCAGAATCACTCTGCCTATTGGATTGACCTTCAGGATGCTTTGGAAGAGTTAATAGGTTTCTGTCTGCCTCAGCTGCTTCCTCCACCTATCTACCAAATTGATGTGTTTGTGGCACAGCTTCACAAGGCAGGTGTATCAGGTGGAAGAGAACTTCATTCCACTGTCACTTCTTCTCATGTTGTCAGGCTTTTTTAGTTGGCAGTACTGTCTTGAAAGCTGTTTGTTACAGGTTTTGTTTCCTAGCGAAAGTGATGGCTGTGCAACAATTTAAGCAGACAATAAAACAAGAGTAATTTCCCATCTTCTTAATCAGTAGAAGTAATAAATTACTAAACTTTTTGCAAGGAAGCACGATCGATATCTGGTCCTATAAAAGGCATCCTCATCCTCTCAACACTACTTTTTATAGTACTGGGTCTTGTTCAGCATGTCCTATGAGATTTGGCAGAGTATTTTAACAAGCTGCACTGCATTTTCAGAATGGTACCTTGACAGTTCTGCCCGTGTGTGGAGACGAGATGCTCTGGCAGGTTGGACAGAAGTGGTATCTCATTGCACCTGTCCTGCTCCACATAGTATAGTGAAAAATAAGGCACTTTTTTAGTCCTAGAAGGAGAAAATGCAGATGGCAGGAATCTGCACAAGAGCTGAGAAAAGCCTTGGGCTGTTTTCTGTGGTGGTTTCTTCAGGGGACACGGCAGCAGCAGAAGACAGAGCCTGAAGGGAGTGAGCAGCCAGTGTGTCTCTCTACCTTAATTTACACTGAGTCTGGGCTTCTCACTGGTCTAAAATGATTTCTTTAACCTGGAGTAGTCTGAGGACCCTTTTGTAGTGGGAGCAAAGGATTTATCATCTCCCTGGATTGTTTTTGTGCCACTGGAAATCTCCTCCAACCCTTTCCCAGATACATTACAGACGCTGTGGTTTTGAATGGTGTGCGAAGCAAGTACAGGTACCAAAATAAGGTCCTGATCTCCAGGGAGGAGAACAGGCATCACTCCAAAGGAGAACCAAGTATCTGCAAATGTATCTGCAAACTGAAGAGTAGCTGGGACAGTGGTGGGATGCTGGTTCTGTAGTGCATGTAGAAGAATCGGCATCCTAGTAACATATTCAGAGCTGGGGAGGAAAAGTCAGAATTTTCACTGCAATGTCTGAAGGACAATAAAAGCAGCTTTTTTGCTTTGAGGAGGGAAACTGATTTGTTTCAGTTTCTATTGAAAGTACCAACATAACTTGTTGTTTAGTGGAACTTCTCTTGCTCATTGCCATGTCACACCTTGAAAATGGTATGAAACTTCCCAAATTTAATGTCCATCAAGTAAAGTTTTCAAGTCAGAGTTGGGCTTGAGTAATAAAAATGAATCGTAAACACTCTTTGGAAAAAACCTCTTGTCACAAATTGTCTTGTCATAAATATGATAAAGGCACATTGAGAACATCACAGAACTTTAGAGAGCCTTTCCATTGTACAGAGACACTTAAAAAGAAGCAAAGCATAATTGCAAGTGCAGAGCGTGTGCTAATTAGTAAGCTGGTGCATCAGCATCACCGCCAAGTTGCTTGGTATGGGAGACCGTAGTTTCACAGGTTGCTTTATGGGCTTTTAAAAAAAGGCATAAATAGCATCATGAAACTCATGGAAAATGCTTTCAGTAATTTTTTTTTTTTTTATGCATCACTTTTATTTTTTCAAGGTGCAGAATAGATAATTGCTGGGTAGCCACTAAAATAATCTTTTCCTTTGTATTCCGGGGAATATTCTGTGCATCTGATAGTCTGACCTTGCAGATAAAACCTCCAGGTTTGCGTGTTTTGCATCTCTCATAGCTATTGACATAAAAATCACCATCGGTAGTGTGTCACTAGAGAGCATTCTTGACTTAAAAGCTCTTTCTCCCAAGTTGCCTGTTGGTTTTACTGGCTAGACTGCCCTCGTTAAGTAATGAGCTTGATAGTGCTGGTGGCTGTTAGGAATGCAAATGGCTTTCCTAACTTGAAGATGGAATCCTCAAACCTAATTTAAATTCTCATTCAATAGTTTCTCATTGGCTTTTCATGAAGACTTCCATTTATTGAGAGAGCCATCTAATATTTCATCTCACAGAAAGAGTAATGATCTCTCTAAAAGTTTTTGAATTTTCATCCAAATAATTAATCCCATCTATGCATAAGCTAAACACCTGCATTAATATATTTGCTTCACTGAATTTTAACTGACTAGAAAAACATTTTCATTGTAGAGAAGTTTTTGTTGCACCTACCCTTTACTATTCCAAATTACATTTTTTTTAAACGAAGGTTAGAAAACTTTCTTAAATATTAAGAATATCATAATGGATTATGATATACGTGATCAGTAAAGCATAAATTACGAAGTGTTTAAATTTGCATATAACAGACATCCAATATATATATATATAGCTTTTAAAAATGGAGAGGGTTTGGTTTTTTTCCCAGCAATAAACCCCAGTATTTTCTTGGGGCTGTCATCCAAATTTTTTTTCCCTAGTGTCTTCAGTTACAGTAGTTTTGCTTAGAGTAAGCTTTCTGACACCTTCCTACCTCACATCCTTTTATTTCACTGTTTCAGAAGTAGCTGTGTTTCAGTGCTGATGGACATACCAGGAAAAATCATTCAGCAAGGCTATAGGTCACGGCAGCCTGTAGGATGTAGTAAAGTCAACCTGGTAGTCATGTTTTTCTGCATATCAGAGGTTCAGGCACGTGGAGAATTACAAGTTGTATTTTTGCCAAGTCCCTTCCAGTGAGGTAAGCGTAGGTATGGTCAGTCACTGCAACAGGCTCCCGGGGAAGCGGTCATGGCTCCAAGCCTGTCAGTGGTCAAGGAGAATCTGGAGGACTCTCATAGTCATATGGTTTAGTTTTAGGTGATCCTGTGAAGAGCAAGGAGTTGGACTTGATAATCCTTATGGATCCCTTCCAACTTGAGGTGTCTGTGAAATAGCTTTTAAAAAAAAAAAAAATTCTAGGGTCGCAATGGGAGAACATATCCAAGTCTAATTTGTGTTAAATACTGAGTATAAAATGAGCTGTGGAAAGGGCACGTTTGGGTATCAGAGAACGTTTCTCTGAGTGGGAACTGGAAACCCACCATGCCCTGACACACGGTTTTGGGTTTGCTGTTAAGATGAAGACTCTGACGCAGGTTGGTCTTTCTGGTAACAGAGAAATTGCACGGTTTGGCAGGAGAAGTTGTGGTGCTCGGCTACAGAATCATTAGCTTTCTTGATCTGAGGCATTAACCTCATAGATACGACTTTGTGTAAATAGGAATTAATCTTTAATAATAGTGCAGAGCGGCCTCCCTGACTTTGGGAGGAGTGCTGACTTTGTGTGGGTTTTTCCTGGAGAATCAACAGCAGTTATGATGAAATTGCAAATGTCCTTGTGAGGCCCTCAGTCCTCTGGAGCTAACTTTCTACAAAGCAGCATAGGAGAAATCTTTCAGCTTCTTACAGTGACTTCTATGGAAGCTATTCTGAGGAAGACGGGTGGAAAAACTGAGATGGGGAGGGAGCAGAAAATCCAGCTGGGTTGCCTGGCTGTGGAATCCATAAGTATTTTCATGCTCAATTAACTGTGCTTATACTCTTCACTTTGGGTGCAAAGACTGATTTTATTTAATAGGTAGAGTACAATTTGGTCAGCACCTGAGATAAGAGATACTAATGATATTACATCCAAATACAGAGCTAATTCCCTTACAGGGAAAGGCATTCTTTTAAATATTTGAGATGAATAGAAAAAAAGCCCCAACAACTTAACCTATATGTTTGTTTTTAAATAATGCACATGGAGTCTAGTATAAAATACTACTAAAAGCTGCCTAGAAACCTCATTCCTATTTTGGATGGTTGGAAACATCCACCTGAACATTTGGGATGTTGGATTGCACAACGCAAGTTTTCTACCCTGCTTTTTTCAGACTGTTAATACTTTTTCCCCCCACTGAGCATCTGGAAGTGACTCAGATGGAAGGCGGGAAGAACAAGATTGTAGCAAGTGGATGCTAACAGGTTCTGAAGTAGGATCTTTACCAGCTATTTGAGATTCAGTGGCTGTAATATGATAATGAGCTATTAAATTATGCAGCTAGAAATCACTGAAAGAGGAGTGACATCAAATAGAATTATATGACAAATACAACAGAATCTCATTTCTCATTCTCCTTTTCTTTTCTAATGAGCAAATATTAAATTTGAATCCTGTGTTTATAAATGGAAGAAGCTAGAGTAAATCCAAACTACTTAATTTTGTCAAGTACAACTAGAAGACAAACAGCTGATCATGTTAAATGGTAAACCTTGGAAATCCAGTTAAGCATCAGGAAGACACAGTCATCCATCAGTCAGTCACAAGAGAAACAAAGTTTTGGGTTATACCATATTTTCCAGTACTATTTTCTTCTTGTCAGTATGTCTTGTTGCTACTTGGGAAGATATATTGTGTCTTACTGTAAGCCTTGTACTCTGAATACCCTTTATGTAAAGCTGTTCATTTAACTGGTATTCGTGAAAGAATAATTCCTTTTTCTTAAATGCTAAAACGATGTAGGAGTTACTGTTTTATCTGCTCCAATAAGGACTGTGTGTCTCAAAGGTGTGCTTGTAAAATTAGTACTTGCTTAAATTAAAAATTAGCAGGGGCCGAGTTGGTCCCTGGTAGGAAGACCTGAGTAGTCATTGCTGACTGCAACTCAAGAAGGAGCAACGCTGTGGCATGTAGAATGTCCTTTACTGCACGAGAAAACAGATTCATACTGACTTTTTTCCCTGAATAATTTACTGCTTTCCGTGCTCTGCTTTCCTGGTTAGTTTATGGGAGGGAATGTAATGAGTGCGCTTTCTCTTCTTGCTCTTACCTGTCCTCTGCTTCTAGCATTCCCTACACTGTCAGAAATCTATTGTAAGAGATATATTAAGAGATAGCCAAGTACTTAAGGTTAAACTGGGATTAATGTTATTAATAGGAAATGCAAGTTTAAAAGAATTCATCATCATGTTTTATAGAACATGGCTTTTTTGAAGGGTTGATAGCTGTGGAGCATTAATGTGTGAGTGCTGCCAGAAGGAAATACCTTTAATAAGAAGCTCCTCTCAATCTGCTCAGTGTATTTGAATTTATAATTTTTTTTTCACTCCCCAAACATGAAAAAAATCCTCTTCTGAGGCAGGTTTTAGCTCTGGTCAGAAGTATGTCTTTGCTCCAGTTGCAACACTTGTGCTTTGTTATAAAGCTGCATGTCTTCTTTATAGCAGTAGTACTCAAAGTGAGATTATGTCAGTGTTTTTCTTGTACTAAAAATAGACATGTTTACTAAGGAGGTGTTCTGGCTGGTGCTATGACAGTTTAATTAACTTTAGCTATATCATTAGTACATTTGCTGATTTAATTTTTAAAATATGAGGTATTTCGTGTAAATATCTAAGACAAAATATAATCTAAGAGAAAACAGTGTAGAAGTATAAACGAAGACAGACACTGTCAGAGGCTGTATAAACCTGCTGTGGTTTGGGGCTTTGTGGGGCAAGGATATGTTGTTTTCACCCTGGAATCCTCTTCTTCAGCAACAGAGAATGTAAATCCCCTGCAGTTTCTTTAATTATGCTGAACACATAAACCCTATTTAAAAAGAAAGAAAAATAAGCACATGTTTCTAGATTACACAAGTGTCATAAGAATAAAATGCAAGCACCTTTTCAGTAAAAGTTCAGAAAAGTTTCTAATGGCCTAACATTGTAAGAACAGATCATAACAATTTATTAACCTTTTTGAGAGGAAGATTTTCCCCTCTGTCAATAAAGAAAAGCAGTAGAAGTATCATATATTAGCAAAGTGCAGCATATATGGAAAATACATGTACTGGGCAGTATGTTAAGTGCCAATATTTCTGCTTAAACCAGATTTTATTAAAAGAAAAAACCGTCCTTTGGAAGGTCTCTGAGTACAGTCTGATGTGTATAGGATATTGTCTCTCAGAAAATGAGATATGTGAGACTCGGTTAAGTATATGAAAGACTGGCATTTAAACACAAATACTGTGGTTTGGGATTACAGAATCAAAAAATGATTGAACCAAGCAGAGGTATGAGAACCGTAGAGTCTTAAGACATCTTAAGGAAGTTCAACAAGGGTAAGTGTAGAGTCCTACAGCTGGGGAGGGACAACCCTGTGCACAGGTACAGGTTGGGGTAGATCTGCTGGAAAGCAGCCCCGTGGAGAGGGACCTCGGCATCCTGGTGGACAATAAGTTCTCCATAGGACAACCATGGGCCCTTGTGGCCAGGAAGGCCAATGGTCTCCTGGGGGGCATAAAGAAGAGTGAGGCCAGCAGGTTGAGGGAGGTTCTCCTCCCCCTCTGCTCTGCACCAGTGAGACCACAGCTGGAGTGTTGTGTTCAGTTCTGGGCTCCCCAGTTCAAGACGGACAGGGAAACACTAGAGAGAGTCGAGTAGAGGCTATGAAGATGCTGAAGGGACTGGAACATCTCTGAGGAGGAAAGGCTGAGAGCCCTGGGGCTGTTCAGCCTGGAGAAGAGAAGCCTGAGAGGGGAGCTGATGAATGGTTACAAATATCTGCAGGGTGGGGGTCAAGTAGAAGGGGCCAGGCTCTTTTCTGTGTTGCCCTGGGATGGGACTAGAGTTAATGGTCACAAACTGGAACACAGGAAGTTCCACCTCAACCTGAGGAAAAACTTCTTCCTTGGGAGAGTGCCAGAGCCTGGCCCAGGCTGCCCAGAGAGGCTGTGGAGTCTCCTGCTCTGGAGACTTTCCAGCCCCACCTGGGTCTGTTCCTGTGTGGGCTGCCCTGGGTGACCCTGCTCTGGCAGGGGGTTGGACTCGATGATCCCCAGAGGTCCCTTCCAACCCCTACCTTTCTATGATGCTATAATATTCTTCTGTATTGTCCATGTAGAAGGACAGGGAGCGAGCAAATAGGAGAGCGCTTGTGAGGTGCCAGCCCGTGCTGCTGCGAGCAGCTGGTTCTGTTTGGCCTCCCAGCTTTGGTAGCGTCACTTTGGGGGCAGCAGCTCTGCAGACAGTTATTAGAGCATGTTATCTGCACAGATGGTTTGCATACCTCTGAGCAAGAAAAGACTAAAGGGGGAAATGGGAGAGGGGTAAAGCAGGCTGTGTAGTTAATCAAAGAAGCACACATTTTGTTAGGGCTAAAAGGTTTAATTTAAAGAAAGGATTTTGCCTGAACAAGATTATTTGAGTGCAACATATTCTAACTTGAAAATGAGCATTTTTGCTTCTTCACACGCTGTCCAATTAGGTCTGTTGGGAACAGGTACCCTCTTGGTAACAATTTCACAGTTGTTATTCACAGAAACAGATTTTTATCAATGAATATCTGAGTCCACGTGACTCTTTGCAGGGAAGATAGTTCTACTAAAATATTAAATACTCTTTACAATCCAAACTCCAAAGAGGTTTGAAAATCTAGTTAATCTCCTTACGCACAAAACAAATCCTCTGTTACCAGTTAAGGAAATGGAATTGTAGGAAACATCTGCTCCCTGGGATAGAGAGTCAGAGGCAGGTGGCTTGGAAACAGTGAAGCTGACATCTTCAGTATTAACTTCTTGTGGGACAGGGACAACAAGTAATTGAAGGTTGTTGGTGATGCAAACTGTCTGCTGATGCAGAGGAATTTGTGAAAAATGGCTGCTGTTAACAGCTCTGCTGATGAGAGGAAGAGGATTTTCACTGGTTTTATAGGCGTCTCAGTGATGGCTGGCACTGAGCAGCTCAGAAAGGGAGCTTTGTGTTAATACTCCTACAAGGCAAGGAAAGCAGCACTATTCCTGTGTAACAATGGCAAGATGAGATCCAGGGGGAGAACATTCTGGTTTTTCTCTAAGCGCTCACTTGTACGAAGATAATTAAGGAAGTATTTTCTGCAGAAAATGAAATTCTCATTTTCCTTTACTGCTGTTGCAGGATACCATGAGCAGCAACAGGAGAAAGTTACCCATAGTTTTAAGTTCCCACTGCAACCATCATCCTCCACCAAAGGATGTGGATGGTTTGGCTTCTCCGAAGGAGGATGCGGTTGTGGAGGGTTTGGCTCTTAAGCGTTGGCATTTTCTTCTCTGTCTTCCGGTCTGAGGCAACAGGCTGTCTTGCTATTAGTTCTTTGCTTTGAAGGCTATGCACTATTTTTAAGGTGAAGATGTTTTGGTATCTAAGTTAGTTAGTATTGCGCAGCTTTGCACCCTCCATGTGCCCTGTAGGTTGTTACTCTTCGTGGCAATTTGCAAGCAGGCCAAAGGCAGGAAGGAACAGGTGAAAAATACTGAGAATGCATCGTCAACACAAAGTTCTGCTTATGAAAATGATATAAAATTAGACTGGAGAGTATACAGGAAAATAACAATGACAAATCTTCTGTTGAGCTTAGGACCTGAATAAGTGGAGATCTCATATCTGCAGTTCCAGTTCTGAGAATGTTGCAGGACTGAGGAACCTGGTGGTAGATGAAGCCACAAGTGGTTGGGGGAAAAATAAATCTCTTTCTCCAGAACTTGTTACGTCTTTGGCAGGAAAGTACATAAACAACAGGGTGTTACCAGAGCAAGTGTCTGAAGGGACAAAACCTTCTATAACAAGTCATTGGAGAAGAAGCCATAAAAGATTGTGCTCAGTTCTCTGATTCCAGTTAACCTACACTCATGTGTTATATGAGCTGAGAAAGGTCTCCTCAGTATTTCTTTTCTTGTATTTTTGAAGTCCTGCACTGGCCTAGGTCCAGCTGCAGAGAGGCTACGAGCTGTCAGCAGCACTCTTTCACTGAGGTCTTCAGCATGCCACTCTACTGAACCTGGAGTGGAGGGAAACCAGGGCAGGCTTCTCTTGCTTGTTCTTGCTTGTTCTGCTTCTTTTTATCTGTGTTAGGGTAAGCATTGGCAAGCTTACTGCCTCTGGGGAATATACCAAAAACTTGCTACCTGGGATTAAGATCTTAGAAAGAGACACATTTTTCTGGCAAATTACCTTAAAATGCAAAAGCAACCTTGGAGCTAAATCTCCAACACCCTTGTGTACCTGCTGACCTCTTCCAGACAGTGACCATTGAATTAAACGTCAGTATGGGGCAGAGAAGCAACCTTGACATACTCTTTATCTCAAGATCTCTGAGAAAGTCTGAGTCAGCAGTATGCAGAGATGGATACCATGTGTACATTTTAGTCAGATGGAAAGAGAAGAAGATTGACTCCAGTGTTCCCAGCCAAACTGTGGCTCTGCTGATGGAGAAAGCCGTGTCTTCTGAGCAGGCTTACCAAATCACTCCTCCCAGTGACACAGCTAAACGCTCTCTGGGCCTTCTTCGGGAGTCTTTTTCAGCTGAGCTTTGGAGATGATGATGAGGACTAACACAATGAGATTGCACTTAGAAAAGAGTGAGTAAACCAAAACATTGGATTAAAATATCCCAGATTCTGTTTTCCAGTTGAGAAATTTAATTCCCTGGCATTGCCTTGAGCTAGGATTTCTTTACAAAATTCCCAGAGCCTTTACTGATTTTGGGCAGTCTATGTCAACTGTGTTAAGCTTCAAAGTATTAAAGGGCAGTTTTTCTCCAGGAGTGAAGATTAATTAGAAACAAACTGTTAAGAATCTTTCTTTGCTATTAGAGAAAATTACATCCACTGTAGATGTAGAAAATCTTTGGTTTTGTTGATGAATAACTATGCCAGAGTAAGATCAGCTCCTCGCATGTCTTCTCTTCAGAGCTGTCAGCTTCTGGAATTTCTTCCTTCACTGCAACTCTGCAGCTAATATCCTGACTCTTTGAGTAAAATGCTTCTTCTGATTCAGATAGAGTTTAATTAGCCCATCCCACCCCAGCGACTGGTCTGTAATTAACTTGCAAGCCCTGCAGATTTCAAACACCTGCTGGGCAGGTGGAGCAGGTGAAAAAAGCAATTCCTAAAAGCATTATGGAAATCCAAAATCTAATGTCTCACAATTCTCTGGTGCTTTGTCAGAGTATATTCTTCTGCTGTCTAGGCTGATAGTCTCTGCTAAAAGTAATGATAATAAATAATATAATAATAAAGCCCCTGGTCCTCTGTTATCAAAGGTATTCAACAGAATTGGTGAAAGTCTGTTTTTGTAACACAGTTGTTTAGGTATTTTGCTGATACACTCCTGGATAATTCCGTTTCTATTTTGAGCAGCTAGGATTAGCAACCACGTGTCTGGGATTCTATGTACAGGAAATACCTGCTAAATGCACTACTTTAATGCTCAGACTGTAGGGTCTGGGTCTGATTCTGCTCTTTTACAGGGGAACAGAAGAATTACTTAATATATAATATAATATAATATATATTTAACATAAAAATACTTCTGTGCAGTGACATGAAACATAACTGTGCTATCCTGTGACAGCTTTTTGCATTTAAGAAATTCTACTCCTGTCCATTTTAATACAGCTGCAATGAGACTTTATCCCATAACAGACTGTTTTAAATATCCTTCTAGATCTTATCAGAGTGACTGTTTACTGAGATGCCAGTGATCTATGCTGGTGGAAGTGGCGAAGCAGCTTACAATACCATAATTACCATTATCATAGTGTTGAAAGTGTTTGTGAAGAGGCTACCCTGAGAGGGGGAGCTGCCGCTCGCTGAAACTGTGAAGAAGGAACCAAAACAAAATTCCTCGGAGGACTGAATGGAAGTTGGTGAAGGAGAACTAATCTGAGAAAGCTCAGTACAGCCCAGTAAGCAGAGAAAATCTCATTTTATGAGATTTATGAGAGAAAGCCTCTTTTTGGTGCATTGAGTTGGGTGAGTGTAGAAGAGAGCTAGTTTCTGTTTCCTGATGTGGACTTCACTTCTGGCGTGACTACTCAGTTATCTATAAAAGAAAAAGCTGTACACATTACTAATTAGTGACACAGCATGACATCTTTTGGCAATATAAAGTTTTCAAATGCTTTCAAACACACTTTCTTGTTTACTTCGTGTGACATAGATTTGGGTTTATGATATAAAACCAGAGCTTTTAAATCATCTCAGCTGCACAGATGCAAACTCTGCTAATCACAAAGAAAAATGTGGCCTGCTATTCATTAAATGCAGATGAGATTCCTTTTTTAGTAAGCCTATAAGCAGATGCCTAAATTTAGGAACAAGTGCAGTTACAATCAGTGGAATATTCTGTATCTTTTTATCTCCTTTCCTGCGTTGGAACTCACTGTGCTGTGTCTTCTAGAGGTCTCTGACCCTAAACCTTATTGCAGAACCTGTTTTATTCTGTTGCCTTTGCAGAGTGCTCCTTATATTACGTCCTTCAGGAACAGACTGCTCTAGCACAGGACCCCTGTACCCACCTCACTACCAAAACCTTGCTGTGCAAACCCAGTACGCTTGGCCAGAATGATGCAAGGACATGCGTAGCCTGATTCATAGCCATGGCACAGTTATGGCCAGAGGGGAATTTAATAAGCTCATAGTGATAAGATCTCTAGCAGAAACACCAATGGCAGGGATCAGAATAGGCCAGTTCTAGTGCATACAGGATAAATACAGAGCCCTTACTAACACCTTGTTCCTATAAAATGTTTTGCATGCACCTACACGATACAGTTTAGTGCTTGCTTGATGACTTAATTTTTCTCCTGTATGTTTTCTTACCCTTAGGAAATCAGCACTGTAATAGAATTTGGTAGTTAATTAGCAGTTTCTGAGTTTGCTGCTTGGAGTTCTGAGAGCTTTTTAACAAGATCTTAAGAAGTCTTAAAATCTGCCACTTTCTCTTAGAAGACAAATTTTCCTGTTTCTTACACTGCCCTCTAGTGCTGAGCTCATTTTGAGAGTCATCTGCCATGGAAAGTGACTTCTGTGCATTGAGTTTTTAGGAACTGTTAGGTTACCAAGGCCTGCCAAGGCAGGAAATACGCAGCTCCCTACGTGACCATCTCTACTTTTGGATGAACACTCTCACGCATATATAATGTAAAACAGGCAGAGTTTTGTGCACATGAGACAAACTTTCTGTTGTCAAAACCCAAAAGCTGCTTATGTGTGCAGCCTGACTTCTCCACCAATTGACAGTCAAACAAAACGATGCTCAGGACACATAGTCCAGGCAAGAAGAAGGTCTTGCAGTACTCTGTGCCAGTCACCTGCAGCCTTCTGGGACCAGTGGCTTCCCCCGTGTCTCCTTGGAGGAAGTACCTGAATCTTTTACATTGCCAAATACCATGAGCTTGAGGAAGGTGAAGCCAAGTCTCAGGTGCCTCTTTAGCAGAAGTGAGCTGCCTTTGACATTTCATGGGGTGGATCATCACTGCAGTCACTTGCAGCCTGGTGCTGCTCTACCTGCATTACTGGAAAACCAAACTTGCCGTATCCAGGCTGTCCATTTCCTGTGTAAGAACTTGAATTGCTGTCATGTGGCTTTCAGTAAGTACATGTAAGCATCCCTTTTTCAGGCTCTTGCAGTATATGAACTCATTATTGCAATATATTAACTCATTATTTCAGATCTGAGAAGACTTGATAATATGAACTTCTTAATTTGAATTCAATGCTGTTATGCATCTTCCAGCACCAAATATCTAATACACCATGATATTTCTGATAAAACAAGTCCCTGGAAGTAAATGATGAATTATTGAGAATTGTGTGACATGTTATTGAGAATGTCCGACACAGTAAACTTCATCCCCTCATGAACATGTGTTTGATAGATAGATAGCTCCTCACAGTCTTGTCTAGTGACCAGCTGAGGGGAAAATCTAGGTAAGGTGAATGCAGGGGAGGATTCTGTGGAGACATGTGGCACCCCTGCCCTGGGCAGCAGTTCGGGCTCTCTGGGTAGTGTCTGTGGGTGCTGGTGTCGTGGAGCTCTGGGGCAGGCCTGGCTGGGTCCTGGGGTGCAGGGTTCCAGGATGGCCTGTTTGGCCAAAAACGAAAGAGAAAAACACAGAGCACTTTGTTGTGGGCATGAATCTGGGTAAAGATTCCAAACACCTCTCTCTGGCTCTCCATTTATATCTACTTGTGTCATTCATGTAGGGGAAAATACAGTCTGATGTTCCTGTTTCTGGAACTTATGACTTCAGGGAGAGAGAGGGCTTTGACTAAGCAGCAGAGCCAGACTGAATTTCCACCATAATACCCACAATGAGCACAGGGTTATTTCTCAGAAAAAAAGAATCAAATTTATCCAGGGGATTTTGGTTTTTAGAAGCAAATGAAAGTAAGTATTAGCAACACCCTAGCATCTTACCATTATGTGTGTGTATTGGCTGCAATAAAATAGAATAGTGGTAGCACATCAATTATTATTAATAAATTGTGCTTCAGGTTCTCAAAAATTTGAGAGAGTTTTTGGCATTTCTTTCTATATGTGCTGTCATATACGGTTTAATCTTTAAGGTTGCACTTACTAATAAAGATATTATTACTAAAGAGAATTGGTTTCATGTTCTGTACAACCTGGATTTCAGTGATGTCTTCTGATTTGGTATCTCTTCTTCTATATAATAAGCAATAGAAGGAGAATGAGCTGCTGTCTTGGAGGCTGGTCCATGAGATCAGGTGAATCAGTAGGTTTTATATTATTTGCATAACAAGAAAACACGATGCAGAAAGTATGAGCTAAAGACACAGAGATGCTTTTAGAAAACAAGCTGTGAGGTTTTCCGACGCAGGTGAGCAGTGTGTGACCAACCCCATGCTGATGCCAGAACAGCCAGACTTCTGGAAGGAGATACACTCAGCCCGGGTGTACAGCCAGCTGACATCTGTGTGATTTGTCTCCGGGACCAGTTGATGTAGTGGCAGAGTGTCCATCTGACAACAGTTAATAGCAGGATCCCATCTGTCCAGAGTGCCGCTCTCCACATGGTGCAGAAAGCTCACCTAGGGAAGACCCCACGTTAATGTTGGCAGCAGTGTGCTTTGGGTGGTAAGCTTTCTTCCCACAGGAGAAATGGAACTAATCTTTCCTTTTTCAGAATCACAGAATCACTCAGGTTGGAAAAGACCCTTGGGATCATCATGTCCAACCATTAGCCCTACTCTGCAAGTTCACCCCTAGACCGTGTCCCCCAGCACCACATCCAAGCGATGTTTAAACACATCCAGGGATGGTGACTCAACCACCTCCCTGGGCAGCCCATTGCAATGTTTCACTACCCTTTCCATGAAGAATTTTTTCCTAATTTCTCATAATATCTCGTAATAACGGAGCAGATGAATGTGTCTCTACCTTTGTATTGCTTCAGGCAGTACTACTGACTGGCTCACCTTTGAGCCTTAGCTTCCTGGGATTGTTCTGTGGTTGGAGAAGGCCGTGGTAAGGGGAAGAACTGACTGTTGGACTTCAGGCCAAGATCTGTTCACAGAGACAAAGGCATCAAATACTTTTGTTGAAAAAGTCTAAAAGCAGTTGATGGTCTTGTAATAAGTGTTCTTATTTCCTGCGAGAGACTGACTAAATGAAGCTTCCCCCAAGAGCTTTCAGACAAATAAAGGAAAGAAAGACTTTGTCATCAGAGATACTGCTTAATTCCATTGATTACAATTGTAATTGCAAGTTCTTGCTAATTCTTTTTTCCTGTAGAATAACATAATGAGCTAACATGTTTGCTTAGTATACGAAAAATGGCTGCATTTGGCGAGTGGTTTATTACAGCTTGTAAACTAAAATCACAGACAGCCATTGCTGGAGAATCTTGAGTCTTGCAGATACAGCCTGGGTTATTGAGCACTTCTTCAATCGGAAAACAGCAAGAGATTCATAGATCGCTTTAGGAAATACTCTTGCCCACAGAATTGTTTGATAAAATTCAATAGATGCCTGTGTGAGCGTGGTTCTGTGACAGAGATTGTTTCTGGGATGGCTCATCATCCACAGAGAATTATCCTTGGAACTGCCTGTAGTTACAAATGCACATTTGCATGCACTGTTCTTGCTGGTAGGCTTAATTTATTCAGATGTCTTCACATTTGCATGCGGGTGGATCCTGCAGTCTTCTGCCATCATTGGAGTAAGAAATATAAAAGGTCAAACTTCTGGGGCAAGTGTGCTCGACTTGGAGCAACCCAGGTTAATGGAACACACAACAGGCCGAACAAATACTTCATTAGGTTTCTGGATTAGCCGGAATGTACATATTCTTGAAAAGTGTTGAACAACATTAATTTCTACTGGCCAGGATCAGGAACATACCTAATCTAAATATCTCTCGTGATGTGAAGACAGCTTGTGAGATCATTGTGTAAATTCAGGTTGGTTTTGTGGAGATCCACATAGCTGTCAAACAACAGAGGTACCTGTGGCTTTCCCATTGCTGTGATTTTTGGGCTGATATTTAAAAACTATTCTGCCTTTCTCAAGTTAGTAAATTCTGAAATGATCTGAATTTATCAAACTTTTGTATTTTCCATTGTAGAGTTGTATGTGAACTCACAAGCTGCACTCTGTCACACTTACCAGTTTGGTAGCAGGGCCTGTCAGAGAGTATCCTCATTTGACTGAGGGTTTAGCATGTCTTTCATCTTGAAGAACTGGAGCCAAATCCAGGATTCAGGCTGAGAAGCAGTGCTCTGACAAGTAAAGAAACACCGGGTATCTACAGAGGCTGGGGTGTAATGCAGGGAGGCAGGTGTCATTAGTTTCCTGTCAGTATTGTCAGAGGAAAAAAGGAAAACATCTTCAGCAAATCAAACAACTTAATCTTCTCAGTTTATGTTTATGCATTTTGGGTTCTTCTAGCAAGAGATCAAAGAATGTGCTTCCTGACATTCTTTGGGAGGCGGGATTCTGGTGGCGTATGCCACATAAACTCTGGTCTTGAGGTGTTTCTGTGCTGCTGGCTTTCCCCTTCAAAACTTTAACCTTTTCCTAGCAAGGTAATGCTAAGCTCAATAGTTTCACCTGCTTACTGATCTTTATCAGATGTTCTGGGCTTTCAGGCAAGATAATTCCAGCTAAAATAGTTCATCTTTGTGTATAAAAACAATATCATAATCTTGTTGTCTGCTACGAATCCTTTTGAAATCCAGTTAGATTGATCAGTCCTGGCCTTTAGTCTGATTGTGATAAAAAAGAATTGTTTTTAACGAGCTGTGTTTGGAATATCAAATTTTGAGTTTTAGGTGCTGATAGTTGCACTGCCACAAGAGGTATGTGAGGGCATGTTAGATAAGACTTGGAGGCTGCTCTAAACAGGCAGCGTGTCCTGTTCTGTGTGATGTTCTCCCTAAAGTTACACTTTTTAAAGTAATGGACCCTCAAGCCTTGCTGGAATGAAAGTCTAAAACTCTTTTTCTCTTTGTCTTTTGCAGAAGCTCCACCAAAACTTGAAGAAAATCCTGCTGAAGCTTTCACTGACTCATCTCTCTTTGCTCACTGGGGCCAGGATCTCAGTCCAGAGAACAGACGGATCGCCCTTAAGCAGTTCCAGTATTACGGCTACAACGCTTACCTGAGCGACCGTCTGCCGCTGGACCGGCCCCTGCCCGACCTGCGCCCAACAGGGTGAGTGCTGCAGTCCCACCCGGCAGTGCAGGGCCTCAGCTGTAGAGTCTCTTAGCTCTTTGTCACCTGGAAGAGCTATGCTGTGTGATCGTTAGAAGGTAGGTTGCGTACAGTGTCCAGAATGAGTTATTTCTGTCAAATACATCACAGAATGGTAGGGGTTGGAAGGCTGATTCACACTCTGAGTGCAAAGCCCCTGCCAGAGCAGGACAGAACTAGAGCAGATCTCTCAGAAATGCATCCAGACAAGTCTTGAAAGTCTCCAGAGGAGACTCTACAACCTCTCTGGGGAGTCTGTTGCACTGCTCTACGACTCTTACAGTAAAGACGTTCTTCCTTATGTTGAGGTGGAACTCCCTGTACTTGAGCTTGAATCCATTGCCCCTCATCCTGTCACAAGGCATAGTGAAAAGAGGCTGTCCCTGCCTTCTTGACATCCAGCCCTTATGTATTTAGAGACATTCATTATATCCCGTCTCTGTCTTCTTTTCTCCAAACTAAACAGCCCCAGGTCTCTCAGCCTTTCCTCGTGAGGCAGCTGTCCCAGCCCCTTCATCATCCTTGTAGCCTCCATTGGACTCTTTCTAGTCTGTCCGTCTTGAACTGGGGAGCCCAGAACTGGACACAGTACTCCAGGTCAGGTCTCACTAGTGAAGAGTAGAGAGGGAGAAGAACCTCCCTTGATCTGCTGGCCACACTCTTCTTAATGCCCCCCAGGAGACCACTGGCCTTCCTGGACACAAGGGCCCATGGCTGTCCCATGGAGAACTTGTTGTCCATCAGGACTCCAAGGTCCTCCTCCATGGAGCTACTCTCTAGCAGATCGGCTCCTAACCTGTACTGGGGCATTTTATTGTTCCTTCCCGGGTGCAGGACTCTGTACTTGCTCTTGTCGAACCTCAGTAAGTTCCTCTTTGCCCAGCTCTCCAGTCTGTCCAAATCTTGCTGAATGGCCACATAGCCTTCAGGTGAATCAGCCAGTCATCCCAGAAGGATATATGAAGGTTGGATGTTTCATATGTCTCCTGAAACACCAGAGTGCCCAAATGAAGTAATTAAAATCCCTCTAAGTATCCATTAAAAGTTCCCCGAGATACTTTGGAACCTTACTGTCACCTATAATTTACATTAGATAGCAAGTGTTTTATTGACAAAAGAATAACCTTTTAATGCGAAACTTCAGTTTTACCACAAGATCTGACTAAGATAGAAGGCAAATAAGACTGCTCTTTTTGAAAGCCCAGAACTGTCTGTAAGGATTAGTAAGCAGGTGAAACTCTTCAGCTGTAGTGGTGCAGCAGGGGATGTAGGCAAGCAGCGTGTACCAGCTAAGCCCATTGAGCCTCCTTCACCGTGCTGCTCTCTGCCAGGAAGCGTGCGTGTCAGGCATGCTAGGTATGTCCACTGCTGCTCCACAGTGGCTTGGTGAGATGGGTGGCACTAAGGGACCAAACAACCTTCCCTTTGCAAGCCTGTTCCGGACCATTCACAGAGACAGATGATGCTCAACTGTTTTTGGCCTTGGTGCTACATCTAATCCTTTGAACAAACAGCAGCTCTGGGGATGGGGGAATGGGTGGAGAGAAAACTGCTTTTTGCAGCTCATTGAAAAAACAAATCATTAAAATGAACAGTTCTTACTGAATTTAACATGTGATGTTATTCACTTATCTTAACCAAATATTTTAATAACTAAGTGCATTTTGCTGCACATTAAGTTATCTGATAGTAATGAAAGGAGATGAACACCATCCCAGACAGCACTTCAGCAACTTTAAATATATCTTTGCTATATATTATTATATATTACATTTCAGGAATATTTGTTCTAGATTTGCTGAAGTAATGTCTTTTAAGGACACCCAAGTCCATGCGGTTATATTTGTATTTTGGTTAGATGAGTTTAGCACTGTCTGAAGGGACATTATTTTTTTTTTTTAATTGTAAACTAATTTAGTGGAAAAGTAAATCTTCTGTCACTAACAAGATATCAATGACAGAAATGTTTCTGTTCTTATATCTCTTTTGAAATTACTCTCCTGAATTATTTCAATCTAAATTTTTTATAACTATGGCTTTTAAAAATTAAAAAGACTGAGAAAATGAATGTTACTGTAGCTGATAGAAATAAATTAAGGGTGGGATTTTAAAAGAAACTCCGGTTAGAAATGAATGGTGATCCTAGTTCCTGTGAAATGTTTGATCCTTAGTTAGCTATCTGCCAGAAAGTTGTTAGACATTGCAATGTGTTTATGGATGCACACGTACAAAATCAGGGCTTAGCAATGCAAGTGTGGGAAGATTCTCCCCCCCCATTTTATTAGTGTTTGGGAGTGTGCAGGCAGCCTGACAGTGAAATGTCAGTGAAACACTGATACTGAGGGAAGTGAAGCATGCTGTCAGGTGGCATGTCCACTGTTTGCTGTATCTGTGGCACCCACTGCAGCACACAGTTACAGGTACTCTGAAAGTCATATTGCTGAAGAAAGAATTCCCCTTCCTGAGATGCAAATTCCCATTTCTGTGACAGCACACGTGTGGCTGTTGTGGGGGAAAAACCCTGCCCTGCAAGAGTATATTTTCCGCTATAATAACCAGTTTTTAGGATTTGTAGCAGCTGTTTTTAAAGCCAATTGCATTAGTCACTTCTAGAGCCTGTATAAATGTATTTAAATTACCCATGGGCAGATACTAGGCTCAGGCAGCACAGCAGGAAAAGCCAAGGACAGCTTGTTCTGAAGAGAGCGTGCAGCAAGTGGTGTGGAGACCAAGGGAATCACCTTTGCTGCTCCTTAGTCAGTTGTGGTATTCCTGTTCCGGCTAGAGATGCGTGAAAGCACGGGTATGACCGAGGTACCACCATAGCTCTGGACAGAGCTAGCCTACCTCTAACCCAGCTCGTTTAGCCTGAATTGAGCAGTGGTTTGACACTGGAATCCCAGCAAAGGCTTGTGGGCAGGTAGCTAAAGGAATGGAGTTCATATCGATACGTCTGGGCTCAGTTATTGGTCTATTGTCTGGATTCATAACCTAAAATACAGGGAGTTGGAGAAAGAACAGAACTGTATGTGTAACTGAAGTCTAATGGAATGCATACATGATTTGCTCCAGTTGAGACTGGAGTAATGAAGTGATCTGCCAAGAATGTGTGATGTTAGCAGCCCCTTTTGTATCACACTGGTATGACTCAGCCTTGACCCTTCCACCTGCAGTGCTGGGAGAATTCACATCGAAATAAGGTAGCAGAGGAGCTGGGAGAATTCACATCGAAATAAGGTAGCAGAG
>JANVCC010000046.1:1542977-1590322 GCA_025345505.1 Todiramphus chloris collaris
GGTAGCAGAGGAGCTGGGAGAATTCACATCGAAATAAGGTAGCAGAGTAGCTCGGCATTTCTTTGCAAGGACCTGCAGTGAGAAAGGCCACTCCACAGACCTAACCACCCCATGTTATAGTATAGAGGATTTTCTAGGGTTGATATTGTCAAGATTTAATACCATGAGAAAACCAGAGAACAGTTAGAGGTTGCTGAGCCACATCACATGTGGAGGAGAGGGCAAATAGTTGATTTTTCCCAGTCCTGCAGTGTGGGTGGGAGAGCACATTTAGTAGTTAGGGCAGTGCTCCTCCCAAGCCTTCTCTGCAAAAAGTGACCATCAGTCAGATGGAAACAGCCCGCAGATCACAGTTGTCACACCTTGCAGTGGAACCTGCTCGTGTTTTAGGTACTGCAGCGTAATTTCTGACCCTCATGTCCGATGATAAAGAATTCAGAATTTGATTACGTTTCAGTGTGATTGTTCTCACTACGTAGTGGAGTCTCCAGCACAGTCCACAATGATGTTCTAATACAGCCTGTAATAAATAATCCCCCTGGATATCCCAGTCTCCTGAGGTAACTGTCACCTCCTGAAGCAGCCTGGTTTTGCACTACCACGTACAAGCAGTACTGCAGAGTATTGCTTACACTCACTCTCCCAAGGCCTCCATTTATTTTCTGCTCCTGAAATTGGATGTTCTGCTGTTTACCACCCTTGTGTGCATCTGTTAGCCCGTAACGTACCTACATCACAGACTGACAAATCACTGCTGACTCTAATGAGCCTGGAAGCACTGAGGAGGGCAGGGTTGCCCTTAATGTGTGCAGGAACAGGGTGATGCTTCTGTCTTAGTTATCATTGTGTTGTGCTCATTACTTTAAGTAGGACAGTCAGTACCCACAAAGCTGCTTGTGAGTGAAATGTTGAACAAGCCCATGCAGAAACAGATCATTAAAAGTTATGTTGTTCAGGGATCTTAAACCTGCACTAAAGATTCTACTTTGTTGGCTTGTACTTTTTTTTTTTTTGCCTGACCCAATGTGCCCAAGCATGTGTGGGAAAGAGAAATAACATTCTTCTTTGGTTATGTGAAGACAGAGTGAGCGTAATGGAGAAAGAGGTGTGCAGCAGTACCCCAGCAGAGGAACTGTTTTGCGGTTCTGCTCCCACATAGCCTATGTGAAATGAAGGAGCTGGCCAGTAGGCATAAAGCAACTTTTTCAGTCAGTGTATCTGCAGCCAGGCAACCTTCTTTTGCATTAGTAAACCCAGTATTTTATGAAGAAGCAAAGACAGGAAGGGTGGAGAGGGGAAAGTAACATTTGAAGTGCAGATTTTTTTCTTCTTTGGGGATGGCTGAATAGTACGGTGTGGCATTGGTTTGCCCTTTGCCTGGTTGAGTCAGTGCTGTTTGGCCTCTGTCGCCAAGTACAGAGGAGATGCCCTGTTTCCTGTCCGGGGAAAGGCTTTGACCATTTTTCAAGCACTTCCTGTTTTAAACAGTTCACCAGTCCCAAACTGTGTTACCTTGAGGCGCAGTTCGGCAGGGGACAATGGCAGGAGTCTGGACAAGCAGCAGAATTAGGTTTGTGATAAAGTGAGTGCTAACAAAGCAGGTGAGAAATCCGCTGAATGCAACTGTGACTGCAAGGGAGAAAAATGAAGCGTTGGCTGGTGGAGGAGAGTGATGCATTTTAGGACAGATGCTGTTTGTGTGTGTACAGCTGTCCCAAATGTCCATCAGTACTGTGGCATGTGCGGTCCTGAATGTTAAGTGCAGGACATCAGTCTTCTATAAACCTGTAGCTTTTCCTTTATCACAATTCACATAAGAAAAGGGTGTGATTTGAAGTTGGGAGGTTCATGTTGGGCCGTTTGCAGTTAGCTCTGCTTCTCCCCAAAAGCCAGGCTTGTGTTCCGTAAGCATTTGCTTTCACAGGTGCCTGTCAAACAGCTGTTTCGCTGGGTTTGTGGATACGGTTCCATCCTGATTTCTGACCTAGTTCTTTTGTTTACTCTCATGAAAGACAGCGTAAAGATTGCATGTTGTATCTCATGTTTCAACAGAATCCTTTAAAAAGAGCACAAAAGCCTGGTGCTTTACTAGTATAATGTCTTGGACCAGAGTCCTAAAATTACCAAATTATTCTGCATTCTTGTTAAATAGCTGATGTTTAATTCTGTCGTATTTCTCACTCTCTTTACCTGCACTCTCTAGCTTTGATTCTTCTTTTTCTCCTCTAACTTTTGCCTGCCTTCACACTGCCTCAGAGCATGGTGTGTGCTGCCTGAGTGGCCACCGCCTCCAACTCCAGTCTCTGCCTCAGTTTGTCCTGTCTGAATAGATCTCCTCAAATGGCTGCTCTAGAAGGATTTAATATCACTAGCAGTGATAAAATCAGTGACTGCAAATCAGCTGCCGTCTCCAGGCTGCTGTAGTAACCTGTGTTAATAATGATGTACACTTGCTGGGTTTTGATCTTCCCCATTGTCTCCTTGAACTGAAAGAAGATAGGATGCAGTAATCTGTGCGTTCATTCTGTCTCACAACATGTGACTGTTCTTTCACTTGGCACGCATTTACATTAAAACATACTCAGGATAATCCCAGGCATAATACTGTGAGCGGCTAACAATTTTTGGCCAAAATAGCCATACAGAATTCTTCTCATGTTCGTCCAAAAATGAGCCTTATTGAGATCATCAACACCCAGCTTACTGTTCTTATTGCTTTATTCAGAGATCATGGTTTTGAGTGCCAAGAAAAAAAAATTAACCTTTATTGTATAAGTTTATCAATCCAAATAACTTCTATTAGAAGGAGTTTGGAATCAGTTTATTACAATTGCATGTCTGCGGTAAGATGCTATGGAGACCAAGACCTAATCACTCTTGTGTTACAATCTTGAAACTTATCTACATATTTATCAAGTTCCTAAACTGTTATCTAATATTTTCCTTATTAAAATTGTTTGTTTGTTTGTTGTTAGGGATTAGTACCAGGACTAAAAAAATGTTACCTGTGTATATGGTAACTCGGTATTCATGTTCGTCACACAATTGTTTGTGTGCCTTTGCTCCCTTGTGGTAGATGATGATGATCACAAACAAAGATTTCTAGGTTTGAAGCAAAAGTGCTGTCTTACTGGCTGTAGCTCTTTAGTAATATATTGCAATCCTCAAAAATCAGGAAAAAAAGTCCTTTTTATATGTTGTTCAATGGCCAGCCTTGTTAGCATAGTTCAGTTAACACTTAAAATACTGATAATAACAGAAGGAAAAATGAAAAGCGATCACAAAATGAAAGTATAAACATAAATAGTTGATCTGGAATTCTTACAAGACTCAGTTCTTTTGCCAGGGTTGTAGTGCTATTTCATTTATGTCAGAGAGGGATTTTTGTTTTTCCTCCAGTTGATCTTCCTTTTGCCATTTTGGCTGATGGCAAAACATTGCCAGATCTTGAAGAGAGTACAGTTCTGTTTCTGCTTGAGCTTCTGAGGAATTCTTACTCTGTTGGAACTGAAGCTCCCTCCCACGTACATTGATAAAGTAATACATTAACCCCCAGTGTTTTAGTAACATGCTTCATTGCAACTTGTGTTGAAAAGTGGAATAGATGACATAATTTATTTATTGAAACAAAAAACGTGTTGTGTTGCCACTGTTGGCTCTGATGTAACCCATGTAACTTGGTGAAAGATTCTCAAAAATTGCAGAAAATAATTCCTTTTCATAATTTATGTACATATTTGTAGAAGGTCCCAGAGACAAGTTATTAATACAGAAAATCATTCTTGCTCTGTTGTTCTTGCTGCATAGTTAATGCTGAACTAATTTTCATGTGACTGGCTAAACGATCTTATCACGGTGCAGATATTCTAGAGGAATATAATTTTCTTGTGGGCAAATATTTGAAAGAAGATTCACAGCCTATGTTGTCCTCCACTTACCAGAGTTGTGCTTGAAATAGAACACCAGGAGTTTCTCTAAATTTCTGGTAACCATGACAACTGCTACTTTAGTGTTATTAGCCCAATGTAATTTATAGAGTAGGTTACTAGAGGTAAATTTTTAGCTACATTGGACTGATACTCGTTATTGTAATTCTAAATAATCTTTAGAGTTTACATTTTAAAATCACACGGTCATAATACTGAAATATGCTTTATACTTTGAGGGTTTCCTTTTTTAGCAAGAGCCTCGCTTTGAGGAGGGGCAGATTGGGGCTCTTGTCCAAGGCCCCTGGATGAATCCAAGGCAGAGCTGCCATTGAAATGTGTGTGGTGCTGGTTGCCACGCAACTGGTCAATTCTTAGGGCTTAATGGATCTAAGATTTTGATCCATACAATTTCCTCCGCTCTTCCTCCTTCAGCATGTTACATACACATACATGCACCCTTTCTCTATAGCTGTTTCCTGTTCATTCCTGGAATTAGGGAATTTTATTCTTCATAAAACTCGGCATAAAGAAGACAGGCACACAAAACCCCTGTGCGTTCTCTTTGAACTGAAGACTGAATTTCGTACAGGAATCCTATGTAAGCATCATTTTAAAACTCTGAATCCATCTGTGTTTTCTGCGTGCTGAACATCAGCTGTTTCCTGGGTGTAGAGAACCTGGACATCCTGAGAGAAGGTAACCATTCTGGTGTTGTCAGGAAGTGGAGAAGAGCATTAACATCAACCACTTCCATCTACACAACCTGTATAGAAATAATGCCTGGGTCAGCCTCTGGCCCAGTTTCATCCCAGTAAGTACTTTCAGATCTGAGAAAAAGTCAGAATTAGTTATTGTTCAGAAACATGGCATTAAAATACTGGAAGTTTCAGAAAAGAGTAGTTAATTACTTCTACTTATTTAACTTGTGGCTTTATTTAAAAAGCAAACATTTTACTGACTGTTTAAAAGACATATATTGGTAAAAGGGCTTTCTGTTCTCTATAAAATCACAAAATTTACATCCTTTTTGAAATGAAAGAGGGAAAAAAAAAAACCCACTAAGGTTGAAATTGTAGGCAGCACTTCCATAGTGCTGTTTGCATAAGAAATTCAATGTGGCTAAAATAGGAATTTTTTAGAAACAAACAAAAACATAAAACCAAACACACACACACAAAAAACCAAAACCAAAAACACAAACCAGAAAAATCTACAAGATCATTCAACCTCTTGGCTGAGTTTGCAGATCAGTTTTCCATCCTTGTACCTGTTGTTCTGGCTACACTGTCTTTCGTAGCTTCTGTAGCAAGATGCTGGATCTTTTACTGTGTTGTTATTGAGTTGAGAAAAAAGCCTCTGATTGTGACTGAGATAGATGGTAGATTTTGTAGCAAAAGGAATTAATATGGCTATGAAGAAGATGCTTTTTAAAGTTAGGGGCTAGCTTTGTTTATTCCTGCCTGTACTGTCCAGAAAAACACAGTGATCAGCTGCTGTTGGAAGCTGCATTTAAAGAAGAGTTTGCATCAGGTTTGGAGGGTTTTGGGCCTCGGGTTGAAAAGTGAGCCCAGTCTAGGCCTTGGTTTACAAGCAGATTCAGGGGATTGTTTGCAGGGATTTGGGTTTTTAGATAGTAATTCATCTGGTTCTTGCTAATATGTGCTCTCAATAGGTACAGGCACCTTCTGGCCTGTGCTTACAGAAGCTCTTACCATTGTTGCACCCGGGAATAGATTTCTCTCAAGCAGTTTGTATTGACTTTGTGACTTCCAAGAGTTTACTCTTTCTTTTTTTTTAACCTTTTTCTTCAGGTGCAGAAACCTGACATTTCCTGACAGGCTTCCTGAGGTCAGCATTGTATTCATATTTGTTAATGAAGCTCTCTCGGTGATTCTGCGCTCAATTCATTCAGCCATTGACCGGACTCCCGCTCACCTGCTGAAAGAGATCATTTTAGTTGATGATAACAGTAATAATGGTAAGAGTTTTTGGTTCTTTTCTCCTTTCTTTCTCACCTCCCCCCAACCATGAGCTTGGATCATACATGAGAACCCTTGAATTCTGGCTCCTGTTCATCCCCTTCAGATGATGTCACTGTATTTTTTCCCTTCTGGGCTGTCTTCAAATAAGCACAAGTGGAGCACGTTAGAAAGAGTATGTACAAAGATAGGATGCTGTTTCTGTATGATTAAGGTGTCTGGTAAGCAGAATTTTCAGTGTTACAATAGATTAGAGACCTAAGAAGTTTTAGTACTTCAGAATGCTTTCAAGATTACATGCTTTCTGTGCTCTTCCTGTATCACTTGTGTGACTGCATGTGCATACTCACTTCCTCTTTGGTATATAACTTCTTTTAGACACCTCCTTTAGATTTCCAGTTTTCCTTTCCTCATTGGCAGCATTTACCTTGCCGCTTTTCTACTGTATGTACTCAGATTTTTCTCTCCATGATGTGAAGGACTGCCCATATCTGATTGTTCAGTACTTGTGTTTGTCAAAGAGACCATTATTTACAAGTCATATTTTCTGGCAACTTTAGCAATCAGATTTTATTAAGCACATTATGCTGCACTTAAAGAAAAATTTTGCTCTTTTGGGGGTTAATTCTAAACTCCTACCATACAAGGAGAATCGGAATCTATTTCACTGAAGGAAAATGTTGAACAAAGAGCTTCTCTTATCCTTGCTGTCATTACAGCTTTTACGTGATCTCTGTAGCTAGAACCTGAGACTTGCTGCTGATCATAAATGCATCTCATATTTGTGCAGAAAATAAAGTTATTGGGAGACAAGTCAGTAAGTTCCCCACCCCAGTCTATGCATTTCATCATCTCATCTTCTGCTGACTGTCAATGAAGGGAAAAAGTAAAGTCCTGACTCACACAAATGCCAAATCTAATTCCAGTCCCAGTGACTATGTTTAGAATTACCTAAGGCTGACCAGGCTTTTCTTGACCTTCCTTCTCATGGAACAGTGTGGGTAAATTAGCATGCAGGATTTATGAATTATTTATTAGTATATGGCACAATTTATGATGTAGCAATGCAATGAAGTAAACTAAAAATCACATGAAACAGTAAACAATGAGCAAAGTAAAGAAAAAAGTACAATTAAAAACTCAACATGTGTGACCATGCATACATGTGATTCAGAAACATCTTGTGAACTGAGGCAGACTTGATTTGCTTCAGCACATAGTTCAGTCATTTGACATGTTATTTTACTGGTACACTCTTGGTGGCCTTGATTTTTGCCCACCCCATCATGCACTGCATGTCAGTTTGCTAGGAAAAAAAAAAAAAAAAAACCGTAAAATTGAAATACAACTTTGACTAGTGGATAGGGGCTTTGGAATCTGCTTGTAGAAATTCATTCCTGCATCTTCAACCAGGTACAGTTAATGTGATGCCAGAAGAAAAGTGAATCTGAATGACTATTGGTGCTACAGGGCCTGAGACATCTAGACATGGAGGAACTGGCCCCAAGGCAGCCACAGAAGAAGAAAAATAATCTGGCTCAGAAAAAAAAGTGGTTTCTAGAGTTTGAATCTGATTTTCTGTAATTTCCAGACAGTTATTCCAGTGGGCACATTGCAGAACAAGGTCAGAACCATCAGTGTTTCTGAGAGCCAGGCATCACTGCGATGACCTCACTAACAAAAACACTTTGCAGTGTTCTCTATGGGCTTGTCAAAATCATTCTTTTTCATTATTTCATTATTTTCCAGGAAGTCCTGTTCAGCCAGGTTTTTTGTTAGTACCAATATTGGTACTGCACAGTAACATGTTTTTATGGTTGGCTGTACCTGGTCTTCAGGCTTGCCTTTCTTTCCCTCCAGTGCTCTGATTTCTTAGGTTCCTGGCCCCAAACAAAAGGACAGAAATTGAGAGCAGGGTAACCTTTGCTGTAGCTGTCTTGGCTTGGTGTTTGATGTCATTGTACACAAAATCCCACTGTGCAGAGCGATACTTAGTCTCCTAGAAAAATTCAACTCCACAATTTCCTGCTGCTTCACTAATACTTGCTCTGGTGTCTCTTCCCTGCAGTACTAAACTAGATTCTCACAGTCCTCTTTATCCCATAACGTGTGCTGAAGGCCTGGTAAGGGGCATCCATTTCGAGAGGATGGATGTTTGGTAGGAAAGAGAGATTGTAAGGATAATTTATGGTTTTTTCCTGTTATTAGTTTAAATCCTGAAATATTTATTTTATAATTTACTTTTGCTTTTACAATATTGGATTTCCTTTTTTTTTTTTCCCCTTCAAGCATTGCTGAAACTAATTTTTTCTATCCAGTGTCAATCTATGTTTTTAGCTCTTTACCTTCTACGTGTTGCTGCTTGTAAGACAAGTAGGTTACTCTGGGTTTCCCTGTAACGTTACCTGGGGGGGCAAAAGCTTTCCTTCTTCTTGTATCTGGCTCCGGACTCTGCTTCTCCCAGGACCTCTCAGAAGCCTTATTATAAGTAGTACATTTGCTCTCAGACTTTCCACCAGGCATGGCAACTTTTAGAACTCTATGTAAGATTTGTTCTGTGATGCCACAGGCAAGAAACCTTCCACTAGGGGAAGGGACTAGGAAGAAGTGAGAGCAGAGATCAGAGTGCAAATGACCATTTTGACTCTCTCGTGCTGTTTGAGTGGATTCCCATAATGTTGGGCTTTAAAATAAAAGCAGACATGATGAGTGGCACTAGAGGAGGGCACCAGAATTTCCTGCTTCTGAGGGGAAGTGATTTACTGGTAAACTGGTATAAATTCTTGCTGTAGGCCAAATTCTGAATCTAGGAATGAACACCTGAATTCATCCCTAATTTCAGTACATCTGTGTTTCAGAACTTGTTGCTTTTGAATATTCCAGAAGGCTGATTTCAGAAACCATGTACTCAAGTGTATGGCCAAAGTCTGTATGTTTTCTCTTGAGCAATATAAACTATAGAATTTTATTTCATGCATTTCAGGGTATGTCAAGCAAATTATTTATGACTTTCTCTTTTTTAAGTTCCCACTTACATTTCAGGATAGCTCAAGTAATCTCTTTTTGAAGTTTCCCTTTTTTAAGTAAATGTTTCAGGTTAAGAAACTGAAAATGCCAGTGTGTGCCATTTAAAAGCAGAAAATAGATTTAATGGGTCCCAAAATTTTGATAAAACCACGAGCGTGTGTGTATTTCACCATGTCATCTTTTCTGGTAGAATTCTGATAAATAGAACACTGAAATGGTCAATATATACTGTTCAGTACTATTGAAATTTAATTGTATGTTTTATAAAGTGCATTTCAGTGACTGCCTGTGTACTGTATAATGAGAACAAAAAGGTTTACTAAAAATCCAACCCAAATATCAGTGTTACTCATTTAAGTCTCACTTGGCTCTCAGTCACATTGGTGTGAAATAGAGCAACTGCTCAGATTTCAGCTGCTTTACTGTAGTTTTAGGCACTGTCAGATCAGAATCTCTCCCATTCTCCTCAGGAGCACTGTTTGCTTTCTGGAGATAATGTACACAGTTTATAATGTAGCAAAAACCAGTTTATTCATTTTTGCCTTCAGAGTTTCCAGCTGACTCGATGCATTTGAGGAGAGGAATTTGCAGAGAAGAAGCTTTAAAAAAAACTTCCAGTGACCGTGCCCATGACTGATGGTAGTTAATTAGACCTCAGAAAGGTGTTCAGAAAAAGCATTGCCTGAGCTGGAGCCTACTGGAGTAGTGTCTTGGTCGCTCTCTGCGTTGTTGCATCCTACCCTCTGGGACAGACTGGTGACCTTCTGTGCCACCGGAGTCCTGTCTTGGCTCGGAGACTCTGTGCTGGCATTGAGCCCTGCTCTGTTATGAGGTACCTCTTCAAGATATTCTAAGGTGATTTGAAATCTCTCTAAAAGAAGTCATTGCGAGCCATGATGGATGTATTCAGCTTGGTGGGCAGGCAGTATGCATTAATGTTCCAGAGTATGCCTTAGAAAATGTTGTATTAGAGCAATAATTATCATCCTCTCTGACATTTTTCCATATTAAAGTTAATAATAAATGTTGCAATAGGGGCTCAGATTTCATAAGGTTTCCTCTTTTTTTCTTTGAATCATTACTTATGAATGAAATATTCTGCCACGTACAGTTTAATGATTCTCATTTTGTCCTGAGATTTCCATGAGTAGAGCAATTGAATTGCAGTAATAATGCTGGATATCACAGGATGCTAATTTTATGACTTGCAGTGTTGAAGAGAATTATCAGAGAGCGGTAGAAGGTAGGTCGGATTCAACTGCATCCCCTTTGAGAGATTTGCTGCAACATTGCCCTCAAAATACTGAATAAAAAGAAACTTTAGAAGGACTCAGAGCTTTTCATTAGAAAAGTATATTTCTTCTTGGGTTATTTTTAAAGAGATATTTGGGAGTAGAAGATTGTCTCAGTTTTTTCTTTACAAAAGCAGTGAGGAATAAACCTCAAAAGCACTGTTCATATGCATGCTGGAGTTCATATTACAGCATAATTTGAAGATAGCCTACATGTAGACCAGACAACTATGAATGTTGATTTAAATAAAACTAGTAATAACAGCCATCTACGGAAAACTTCAGGGCTTCTCTTTGACTTCTTCTCTTACCTGAATGCCAGCAAAATTCAAAGACAAGTACAAGCATTCAAAACCAAGTTAAAAGGCAGACTTTGTTCAAAGCTATGGGCACTTCTGGGCCATGGTTCCTGCATTGTGAAGGCTTTACTTTATCTTCCAAGATTCATTCCCTTCATTACTTAAAGGTCTTGATGCCCAAATCCTTACTATTGCTTAGTCTTTACACAAGCAAGCTTTCCGTAGCGCTGGCAGGGATTGACGTGTGTAATGCTCTTCAGGAATCAGATGCTAAAAAGCATATATTTTATGCACAGACTGGGAAATGTGTCTCCATTGTCGATTCGACAACATCAGCTGTTGTTACAAAAGGTGCATTTTGCTCTCATGGTGACATTTAGCACTGAAACTTGAATAAGCAGGCAATTTTTTGGGTGTGTGTTTCCTGCTACATGTTCTGTGCTGCTGCTAGGACTGCAGTGAGGTCTGTCTGTCCTTCTGTGCCAGCTACTGTAGATGCAGCTGAAAATGTGTAAGAAGAAAATACCCAGAAGCAAAGCATAGTCTGCTGGCCATCTGTTTCAGCAGTCAGAAGTTAGCAGTATGAGGAGGAGTATTCTTATTCTGAGGTGCAAGGGAGTGGAGTTTGTGAACTCTGTTCAGTTCACATCCCAGTGATGCTTGGCCGTGCAGCTCAAAACACTTTTGGAAAAACTTAAGAACTGCTAATGTCAGTGGACTGTGAGATTTGTTTAAGGGCAGCAGGCCCTGAAGATGACGTACTTAGAATCATAGACTCATAGAATTGTCAGGGCTGGAAGGGACCTTAAAGCTCATCCAGTTCCAACCCCCCTGCCATGGGCAGGGACACCTCCCACTAGAGCAGGTTGCTCACAGCCCCATCCAGCCTGGGCTTAAAAACTTCCAAGGATGGGGCTTCCACCACCTCTCTGGGCAACCTGTGCCAGTGTCTCACCACCCTCCTGGGGAAGAAATTCTTCCTAATGTCCAACCTGAATCGACCTATATCTAGTTTTAATCCATTCCCTCCAGTCCCATTGCTGCCCCACAGCCTAACAAGTCCCTCCCCAGCTTTCCTGTAGCCCCCTTCAGATACTGGAAGGCCACAATAAGGTCTCCCCGGAGCCTTCTCTTCTCCAGACTGAACAACCCCAACTCTCTCAGTCTGTCCCCATAGCAGAGGTGCTCCAGCCCTCTGAGCATCCTCGTGGCCCTTCTCTGGACACGTTCCAGCACATCCATATCCACTTGAGTGGCCGCAGGCTGTTCTGGCCTCTTGCTTTCATTTAAAAACAATGAAGTTGTATTCTTTTAGGTCAGCATCTCCCATAGCTAAACTCCCTGCTGCTTCAGACTCAAATGTGTGGCTCTTCCCAGTGCCTCCGAGAGATCACACATCTGTTGGGTGATGTGCCTCTGTGGAAGGGTGTTCTGTTCTCAGCAAGTGTTTGCAGTGCCAAAGTGGCCTTTCAAAAGAGCAGTTATTTTAATTACCTGCAGTATAGTGTAGTTCAGTCTGTTTGTATGGTTAGGAAAGCAAAATTTTGTTGCATGCACAAGCTGGTAACATAACCTCTGTCCACTTCAGGGGTCAGCAGTGGGCAGCAGAGCTTTTATTGCAGTCTCCTGACATCAGAGGTTTTGATTCAAATGTCATAGAACAGAACAGAAGCTTCCCTAGCCAGGAGTTGTTAAAAGTTAATACATGGTCATCTTATCTTTTATTCCATCCAGAAGGTAATTGAACTCATTCAGTCCTAATACACTTGCAATGTTGCAGTCTAATAAATACCTTTTTCTGTGTCAGATTCAGTACAGCAAGTCCAAGAGGACAGAGCAGCTGCTTTTTAAACCGGTGTTTTCTATACTTGCAGTTCACTGTAGACAGCAGAACAGAAGAAAAAGTCACTTTATACGACTCCAAACCTTATCAGCATGTTTATTTTTTTTTCTTCAAATAAGATAAGCCCATATCCATTAAACTAAGCTTTAGGATTTGAATAACAATCCTAAATTTGCAATTTCAGCCTGGGAGGAACTAATTTCAGTGCCATGTCAGTGGTATCTACCTGCCATATTTAATCCTAATGGAAAATAGTAAATTGGGGTATCTGAACTACAGTACAGGAAATGCTGAAAAAAAAGAGCTAGGAACGAAAGCCAGGGATTATTTCAGCTGCAGTTTTGCAGCTTTCTTTTATATATATGTGTATATATATATATATATTCTTTTTTCATATAGCAAATGAAACTGAAAGCAATGAGGAATTCACCGCATGTGTGCTGGAAATACTGGTGGCATCCTGCCTGTGAGAATGCCAGCATATATCTAACTGCTACCTTGTTCCACTTCTTAGTACTGTCACTGTGATTTTAGCCTTAAAATTAGTTCCTAGAGATTTCTGAGAAATTGCTTGATTAGAGAAAAAAACCCACAAAAACAAAAACCTTTTTTTTTTTTTCCATTCTCTCACATTTGTGGGATTATTTTGCCTTCAGGAATTCTTGAACAGCTTCTGCTGGTAAGGTTCTCAAACACATCTCACTACATGTAAGTAGCAGCCATACCTGTAGAGCTGGTGCAGTGACAAAGGCACGCAGAACCGATATCTGTGGGTGTCAGGAACCTAATTTCCCTTTGACATCTTTTCCTGTAAAGTATCCAGAGATCTCCTTGCATCAAGTAGAATTTGTGTTTGAGGAATTCTAGTAATGCAAGCTGTTCAGAGCCTGAATGACTTTTAAAAGGATTTCTTTCTTTCCTTATCAGGGAATGGTACTTGAAATTGCAGAATTTGACAGGAGGCAGGGAAAATAACTCTGTAGTGTTAGGCAAAGGAGTTAAAAGATTGTGTTCTATATAAAGTAAGAAATATAAATTGCCTTCTAAACGGACTTTATTAAAACGTACTTCTTTTTTTCTAAACCAAGTATACTTCTCTTAAAAAGAAAAATGAAGAAAAAGATAACTTTCATAAAACTGATGCTGATTTCTTAACTTAAACTAGTGCTAGAACTTCATGCCAGAGCTGATAATTTCAACCACTTCGGCTTCTTTGTGATAGAACCTGAAAATTCTTAATATGCTGAAGGGTCCAAGACGTGATAAGAGATTTCCCTAAGGAAGTATTTAAGAGTGTTTGAGTGTATCACCAAATGATAAAAATCAGCAAAAACAGATGAACAAATTGCAGACTGTTCTGTGTCCACCCAATAATCATCCTCAGAGGCACATCTCTAGGCATTGCTGGATGTTTTAAAGACATTGTGGAACCTACTGTAAGTTCACATGCAGAACCTTTTATCAAAGGGTATTTGAGTTCTTGTGAATAAAAATATAAATTCATGCTGAGTGGTTTTTTGGCATACTTTAATGGAAAAGTAACATTTTAAGGAGTATGCTTCAAGTAGCAGCCTGGGAAGCTTTGGAGACTGTTTAAAACTATGGAAACTGTGATGAAACTAGACAAAAAAGCTAAAATTTCCATTTATAATGATGGAATTAACATGGGAGTAATGAAGATTTACAGGTTAGACTTTGAGAGAGTGAAAATTTCTGCTTGTTTTTCCTGACCCAGTTTATTTTTTAAAGATGTTTTGTTTTTCTTGGGCCTTGTTAAGCAGAGTCCTTGTTAACACCACTTGCTGGAAAACTGTCTTGAGAGTCTGGGTAGAGAGAAATACACTTGTGACTCCATATGGAAGGAGATACAGGTTATATATATTTATATTTGTATTTTTAAATTTAGTATTAGTTTCCCTTCAAGTGCAATCTGAGAGGAATGGTAGGTGCTCTGAAGTTTTCTCACAGATCCTTTTGGTGCCAACTCAAAGGAGGACTTGCCTTTATTAGATTCAGCAGGGTTTGTCCTCACTCAGTGTAAACTCTCCAGTTCATCTCATTCATGATTTAGACTCATGATGATACTAAATAATATGGCAGCATGAATCACTGTTGTTTTCGTTTGGCAGCAGATAATATCTTGATGGAATTGCTAAGTGCTCTCAGTTCTCTCAAGATAGCTTACTGTTGGCTGCTGCGTTGTTCCTCTGCTCCTAACTGACATACTCCTTTGGCCCAGTGCCTGTCTAATCATTGTTCAATGTTTCAAAAGCTGCCATCTTCTATTTGAGGCAACCTTTTCAAGCAGTACAAATACCAGCAGATTTGCATACAGTAGAAATAATTGGAAAAATAAAGTAAAAAAAAAAAAGATGCACATGGCATTTCAGTTTTGTGAATCTGAAAAAAAATGCCATATACCTAATGGAATTATGGTGAAGTTTTAGGAAGCTTAAATGTGTTTCTGTGCCTAAATACACGGTCTATCAGTTTTATGTGCTATGGAATGATTGTTCTCCTGACCTATTGCCTCTAATCTCAATACTTGCTCATGTGCACAAAGTGGAAAGAGAGCAACAAGGTCTTCTAAAATGGAAAACAAGTTGACAACTCATTTCCCAGCAAATAAACAAGGTGACATGCCTGTTCCAGCAAATAAACAATGATTTCTGGTTTTTATTACCATGAACAAGTGCAGTGTCAGTGCCTGAAAAATGTACTTTCATCCCTGTGTCAAATAAGTGCCTATGTCTTCCTGCTTTATAGTTTTACTGTTACTTTACAAGCAACAGGTTTAAGCATCTTCCTGTGGCTTCTTACATGAAACATCTAGGATTTCTTTTTAGTGATACTTGTGCCCTTGAAAGTTCTTTGTGTCTTTGACAACAAGTTTTGAACATGCAAGTGAAAGCCTGTAGCACTGTCTCTGATTTTGGGTTCTCTCATCAGCTGTTTCTCAGTTGCCAAAGGAATGTTTCTTCTCTTTACCCATTTTCCATCAGGACAAATAGATAGAGCTTAAGAATACTGTGGCAAACGTGGTGTGACTGTATGTTCTGTATCTCACACAGAGGATTTGATGTCATGAGACTAGCCCCGATGCAAGACAAAATATGTTCCACAAATAGCATTATTTTTCTGTTAATGATATTTGTGCTACACAGCATTGTATAGAAGAACAAGAACTGAGTGAGGGTTTGCCATGTCAACCTCTGGGATGCCTTCTGTCCAAGATGGATTGTTGCTGGGACCATCAAATTGTTTTCTCTGGAACACTGTCTCCAAGATGTGAGAAGCTAGATAACTGCTAGGAACTTGAAGGTTCCCATTCAGCTAGGAATAAATGTTGGTGGCAGCTCAACTTAGAGCATATTAGAAAAGAGATTTGAGGAAAGTTCTTTTCACTAGAAATTGAGCAGAGAGGTGAAGAATTAATAGTTGTTTACCAGCATCTCCAGCAAACTGGGAAGATTGAGAGAGACAAGCAGGCAGTAGGCAAAGGCAAGGCAGCATGCTTTTGTGTCAGAGGGGAATGATTTAGCTATAGCATAGCCAAGAAAAAAAAGTGGGCCATGTAAAAGAAAGGGAGATTTTATGACTGAGAAACAAAGCCTTGTCCAAAATTCAGTTCTCCCAGGGGTCCCAAAGACTATATAAGGGCAAGAAAAACACTTCCAAGGTTATCTTGTGATTTATTGGTTTTTTCCTAGATCTGCAGATTTCTAAAGTGATCTCAAGTAAGCAGCGTCTGAATTTTTGCAATTTTCATCTAGTGTGTATCTTTGCTTCAGCGTTGTCTTCCAGAACAGAAGCAAAAAATACTGAAGTTACAGGAAACCTCACTGGCCTGGTAAAAAGAGCATCATCACCTGAGGACATAGGTGGCATTCCAGGAGAATGATCACACAGACCATAGGAAGATGGAATAGGAGAATTTGTACTCTAGTTTTATCCCACAAGCCTGGAAAGATCAGTTGTTACACAGAGATATAACTGTACTTTACAGGTTGCCTGATAGTCAGTTGACCCTGAAACGTAGCAGTATTTTATGCAGCTCAGACTAAACTTTCAATGGTCCACTCATCTTTTGGTGTCACACGTGAAATCTGAAAAAGTGGCTCTATTTTATTCTGTACCTCAGTAGAGGCTCCAGAAAGAGCTTGATGGCAGGAAGTATTGGCAGTTCATATATTTGAAAATGTATTGAGCATGTGACATACTCTGTGTTTCTCTCTGGAGTGGAACACTCTACAAAGCTCCAGGCATCATGCAGACATGAGCACTTCAGCAGAAGACAGATGAGTAAATCCAGTTTGAGGCAGTCAAAACAGCCATTTTTTTGTACATTGTACAATTGTATTTCCTGTCGGCTTTGCAGATGTATGTTTGCAGTCCCCAAAGTGAGAATGGTGCAGTAAGTGTAGTGTTCAAGCTTCCTTCAGAAACAGGTCTTTTTAAGTTATGGTGTGCTGCCTTTCTCAAAATGATGCTGAGATTAAACTAGACATGATATCAGATATGAAGAACAACTTTTGGTATGTGAAAACTCAGTTGAAAATTATTCTCAAAAATAGAAGGGGGAAAAGTGAAGATATTCCCTTACTTTGGGGGTTTTTACTTTTTTTATTTTCCTGTAGGAAAACTTTTTCACCCTTTGCTTATGTCAGCACTACACCTTTACCAAATATCCAAAGCTTTGGGGGGTTCTTTTTAGTTTAAGGGCTGATCTTGAAAGCTGTTGACTGCCTCCTAGGACTTCCTTTTTCCTTAACAGTTTGTGTTTCACTGTGGGATGTAGGTTCTTTCTTGTGACATAGAAAAATACTATCCATAAAGTCATTTAACTAGTCCAGAGAGTGTTGCCTTAAAATGAAGGAAATCCAGTCCTTCAATGATGTTAGGGCAGCACAGAAGCTCACATATCCCACTGCCTCAAATTAAAAATGTCTCATCGTTAAAGGATGGAATTGTCTTCCCAAATGGATGTAACTGGAACCTCTGTGATCCTGTCAGTTCTTAGCAGAAGCTTCAGCTCCTTGGAGCTCCTGTCTGAGGGACTGGCCTGTGGAGACTGCCAGAATGGATACAAAATTGAACCTCCATCACTCTCAGCAGTAGGTCATCTGGCTGCCTGTTCAGCATAGGTTAGTGTGTCCAAGATTCGGGCTTTTTAGCACTCTTTTAATAAAAAAGGCACAAAAATGGTGAGTTCCGGAGCCTTAAAATATCTTTAAAAAAAAAAATCATATGGGCCATGAGTTAATAAAATGGTCTGTTAAACTAACCTTCATTTTTGTCCCTAAACTAAGAATGCTGAAAGAGATAGATGACAGGTACAGTAAAATGGAAAAAAAAAGGTCTGATCGGCTTTCCTCGTAATGGAAGGTGCCCTAGAAAAATAGCATATGTTGCATCAGAGTGTGTCAAACTGAGTTTAATCAGCTGGGGATTACTGCACAATAGCTCAATCAACTTTAGGTCGGCAAGAAAGGAAGTAGAGGAATTAGTTAGTAGAACTGTAAAAGGTGTTTGTTCTGTAGTTGATTTGCCTTCCCAGCACTGGATTATCCAACTTACAAAGTAACACAAAAACCTGCAGTGTGTGATCTACCTCTCCCACAGGATCTTATGTACTGAGACTTGGCCCTGAGGTATGACAGAACATACTCCACGCATTGCATGCAATCTTCTGGTGCTGCAGGGTGTTGTATACACCCTTTGCTTTAGGGTTCAGATTTTAGGGTGATTTTTTGAGATATGCCAAGGTCTCCGGATGGAGCGTCCTCTGCTACACTGCTATTCTGGATGACTTTCCTTTTTCTGCTTTTATTAGAGCAGTAATATTCATCCAGAACAAAGATCACTTAACTTACACCAGATACAGCCTGAGATAGCAAATCTGTATGCTGGAGATGGATTCTGTTTCAAAAAAAGTTCCAATCTATATTCAGAAACCTTTAATTGCAGCAGGTTACTTTGGTTATCAGAGCCAAGTTTTCTGCTGGCTTAACCTCCCCTACCTCCCTATCTCCACTTGAACTAAGTGGATTTTTGATTCTGGCAATTTTCAAAGGTTCCTGTAAGTGTGAAAACTGCATTTCTGTCTGTGCCATGTGCACCCATTACAGTGGAAATTCCAGTGATTGATATAACTGGCTGTGATAGGGGAAAAGTGTTTTCTCTGCTTTCATATTACACTTTTCAAGTTTGGTATCACTTTCAGTGTCCTGCAGTTACCTGTGTAATTGGTTATCTGTTCAGTAGTTTCCTGACTAAAAAAGACCCATAAAAACACCAGTAAGTATAAAATAAATATGTCCTTGTTCTTTTAGGGATTGTTTTAGAAATAGAAGGGCATTCCTTGTGAGGTTTGGATAATTTGCTTGAAGATACTGTTGAAATTGAGGGGTGATATTATCCTATTACTGCATCATCCTATTAACAGCAGAACCCTCGCTGACATAAGCTTCAGCCCAGGGACTCGGTAACATCCCAAAAGGGGCTTGACAAGGGCCAGCTAAGAAATACACAAATTATACAGGATAAATAGCCAGTTTTAAAGGGAACATTGAACAGGTTCTTGGCCTGGCACCTAATTTCTGAAAATTCCCCTATAGGTACTGTACATTAATCCAGAGAGTACCTGCATAGCTGCCTCGTAGCTCTGAGCTTCTGTGGCAGCACGAGGCACCACTGATGCTCTGTCTGGTGTTCCTAGGGAAGGATTTCTCTGTGAATATTCAGCCACAGGTCCTTTAATACAATTCTGATTCCAGCTGGGAAGCTCTGGGAATAAGCCAGCCTTGCCAGGGCAGGGAGCAATGCAGACAGAAAGCTCTCCGGCCATGCGGATATTCCTTCCTTTCTCCCTAGGAAAAAAGTGCCTCTCCAACATGTGCCAAGTCACAGTTCCACTGGAGAAGGCTTGAGGAATTACACTGCTTGCTCAGGTCTCTCCCCAGAGTCAGGTTCCAGGCTCCTCAATGTGTTTATTTGGCATTTCTGTCAGTAAACTGATTTTGCTGTTGTGCTGTTCCTGGCACATATGCAAAGAAAAGGAACAAGTCTGCTGAAGACAATCTCACTTAGAATTTAGTCCCCTTTTGGAAAGTATCTAACCCTTTTAACTACCCTGTTTTGTTCATTAGGAACCTGTTACTCTAAGCATAAAGCCTAACTAATTTCTCACAGCCAATCGTGTATATGGATAATAGATGGCAAGCCCGATTTAGTTGCGTGATTTATATTATTTTGTGGGATATCCCATGGAAACAGCGAGGTACTCCTTACTTAAGGTGCTGTTTAGCAGTTCGACTCATAATGTTTCCCCATCATCCTTAATGCCATTACATTCAGTGAAAATATTTACATTGTATGGTACCATAAGTCATTAATAGAAGCATCAGTGCCTTGGCTTCCATAAACACAGTGATAGTTTACCACATATTTGGTATACACATTAAAAAAATAAAAATAAAAAAATCAAAGGGACCATAAGTGCTGTGACAGCTGCCTGGAATATTTATTAGGCAAGCTAGATTCTTGTCACCCTATTCCTTTTAATGTAATTGAGAATAATTGAAATAACCAAATCAGTTTTTATCTGAAAGGGAAATCAATGCATATCACAAACCAGTTTTTTATCTGAGGCAGTATCTGTTTCATTCGTAGTCAGCTGATTTTAGTAAATGTTGATGTTATTTTTTTTATGGGCTGTAAAATACCTTTCCCTGAATCAGTTATGTCTGTGGCGTGATTTGATGTATCTGATTTTTTTTTCTGGTTTAACTATTAAGGGATTATTTTTTTCTTCTTTTATTACAATTGATAGCTTTATATTTTAAGACCTTCCCCATATTTCTCCTGCAGTTTAGTATTTGAAGGGTTTTTTTCTCAAACTAGTTCCTTGGGTTTTTTTGGTTGTGTTCAAGTGATTTGGCAGTGAGCAAATTTGGACAGTTTTTCCGTGTTCTGCATAAAGCTGTTTTATAAATGTTACTGATGAGTGTGTAGTGTTCAGAGCCAGCTACCCATCTTGCCAAATTGTTCAGGCTATCATCCCCCTGCAGACTGCTGCTCTGACCATTCAGTGTTGCTGCTGGGAGGATGCTGCACTTTGCAGGGAACTTCTGGTCAAAACAATACCTGCCATCTTGGTGCTGGGGGATGCTGCTATAGCCATCCTTCCATTTCCCCCAGCAAAGGGTGATCCTGAAATATCAAGTCCAAAAGCAAAGTTGCTACAATGAATTTTGCATCTGAAAGATGTTCATGAATGTTCAGAAGGGCTTGTCACTCAAGAGTTCCTCCCGGTCGGTTTTTGTCAGTGGAAAGTTGCAGAAAGAGTTGTAGATCCTTTATTGCAGTTCTTTTGGGTTTATGGACAGTATTTGCTGAGTAAACCTAAAAAGATGAAGCGAGCTTCTCTCAGGATTAAGTGAGACATAGTTCCCTCTGTGCTGGGGCAGGGAGGACGACATCTCTCAAAGTCCATTCAGTGCTGCAGTCTTTGATTCTGTCTTTGTCAAGCTGATTTTGGTGTTTAAATAGAAGAGCTCCAAGGTGAAGTTTATAAATACTCAGTGATTAGTCAGCATGTGAATTTTCAGGGCAGGGGTTTCATACTCCTAAGAAATTTGTTATAGTTTCTGGCTGTCATAAAAATATCTCAGGAGCTGTTTTTCATGTTGAAAGGAAGATGGAAAAGTTTCAACTAGCAGTAGAAAGTTCTCTCTGTATTTGATGGATTTATTTTTACTCTACTATAAATAATTTCTGACCTCAAAATTTTGTGAGGCTTAGGCAAATATGGAAAAATGAGATCTTCTGAAAGCCCTTAACAGTCCTGTGAATGTTCCTGTTCCAACAGGCGGAACTGGAGGTATATTTGGTATCTCTCATTTTGTAACACTCAAAGTAGTTGGTAAATGGTGTCCACACAATCAGATTTTTCTGGGACGTGCTTTTAAACAGAGATCACTCTATATGAAAGAAAAACAACCGGGCTCTGTAATCCGTTTGAATTGTACGGAGAATATATGTGAAGAGGTTCACAGCTTGTTCTCTGCCTCCCAGCCTACGCTGGGTAAGATCACCCTGTTCCTTCCCACTAATGCATTCTCATTTACCATCTGCAGACACATAATTGCAAAGCTCAGTTTCTTTAGTAAACTGTTGCTGTTGGAAGACTTGTAACAGAGAACAACTTCAGCCTGATTTGTCATTATTAACAATATTTCTAAAACCTTGTCCCTACAGCTGCTGAAATGTGCACTTAATTTTTTGGCAAGGTTTTACTTTGTCTATGAAATTGAAAATATATGATTATTACTATTAAAATCAGGTTTGGTGGCATTATGACTTTATATTGCAAGCTCACAGAAGTGTTCAAGGGCTAAATCATATGCATCCCAATTCGTTTACTGTTCTCAGACCATCTACTTAGTCTTGTCATTTGTTCCGTGGCTGCTTGTTTCTTTTATTAGGAGATAGGGGTGCATCATAGGCAATGACTGTGTTCTCTCCAAGGCAGATGTGAACTCTATCACAGTCACAGGATAGCTGAGCTGAGATAGGAAGGGACCTCTGAAGATGCTCTAGTCCTACCCCTCTGCTCAGAGTTGTGTCAGCTACAGCAAGTTGCCCAAGACCATGTCCAGTTAGGTTTTCAAAATCTCCAACATCAGTAATATCTTTGTAACGTAAAAAAGATTTTAAGTGACTGGAAATTTAATCCAGAAATACAAAGTTAAAGCATAAAAAAATCTGACTGCATTTTTACATTTTTTTGCTCTTTTGATCTATGAGCCCAGCTGAGCCTCACTGGATTTGCTTAGTTCAGACACTGGATAGTTCTCACTAAAGCTGCTCCTGTCATCTTAAATCATAGAAGCATTTCTGATGGCCAGATGCTAAGGAGTTGTAAAAGTGCCTTCCCCTCAACAATTAAAAGGATAGAACTTAGCAATGTCTCATACAACTAAATTGCTTTTGCTGTGGAGTTGGTTTGGATTTTTTTGTTCTTCTGGATGGTCTAACAGAGGGGAAAAAACCCCCAAAACACCTGCCATGTTTCTCAAAGAGTTGTTATGAAACTCTCTGGGTTTTGTTTTAATCACCCTGATTTGTCTGTGGTAAAAGACAGGAACACTGACTACTCCAGCATGTAGTATTTGAACTGTGACCACTTCTTGTTACCTCTTCAAGCATTTTGTCTTCCTACGTTGGTGGCACTTACTGAAGTTTCTTATTTTCCTGGTTCGAGTTCCCTAATTGGAATGGCAACGTATGGTTCACGTTCTTTGTGTGAGCTGCTGAGAGCAAACCCTGCCAGTTCCTTTGACAGCAGCTTTGCAGATGGCTCTTCTGAAGGCTGTGTGAACTTGTTTGGTGGAAACTGTGCAGAATACAAGCGATCAAGGACTGTACAAAGCTGGGCCACTTGGCAACCCAAAGGCAAAGATAAATCAGGTGTAATTGTATCATATAGTTGGTAAGCAGATGTGTTGCTATATAGACTTCTTTAGTGCTTTATGGCTTGAAGTAGCAGCTTGCCAGTGCTGGCAGGGCAGTGGGCATCAAGGCAGCAGCTCCTCTGCTTTGGTTAGATGAAATGTAGCCTGCTGGTTCACTTCATGGAGGAGGTGACAGTCTTGGGATCGAGGCAGAGTCCAAAATGTCCATGTTATTTTGCTCTGTCTTGCCTTCTCCCAGGGAGGCACAGTTGTAATCTCCAGTGTTGGTGACAGAGTGAGAACTTGGGGAAGTGTGTTGGGCTGGCTCTGTGTGTGATGCTCCTATACATTTATTAGTCTGACTTACAAAAGACCACAGAAGCTTTATGTTAACTTAAAACTTTTTTTAGGGTGCTTAACTCTTTCCAACCTAAGTAGCACAGCCATGTTTGCTGTGTAGAGTACAATTCACACTTTTGTAACTTCTTTTATCAGGGCAGATTTAGAACGGAGGGTGATGTAAGGCCCTTGAAGGTGGAAGAGTCCCATGCCTTGAGGAGGCTTTTTGCTATTCAGCTTTCTGAGACACCCATGTCAGGCTTTTTGAGCTTTGGGAAGATCAACAAAGTTTCTGTGGAATAAATGCTGCTCATGGTTTTCATGAATTGCTATTACTTGTAACTCTGAGTTTACTACCTTCTGGAGCAGTCTCCTCCTATGACATAATAAGAACAGATCTGTGTAATAACCCTCTAAGGTTAAGACGAATGTTCTATAGGAAAATGAGATTATTACCCAGTCTGAAGTTGTCAAGTGCTCTTCTGTACAACACATTGCAATATGCAGACCAGGTAGGAACATAACACTTGTAGTAGGAGCTGATTTAACCATGGAATTTCCTTATGAAATGTAGCTGTGCAAGAAGCATTCTTTTAAGATGCTAAAAGGTTTAAATCTGAGAAGTTGGATACCAGCTCTTCTGAAAAATGGGGATATACAAATCAAATTGGAAATCATTGCAAATCAAAACCCAGCCCAAGGAAATTAGCCTGTATCTGTGCAAAATCATTATTCACAGTGAAAGGTCAAACAGTATACTGGCAGAATTGGATAGGAGGTGATAGTGTCAAGCCTCTGAATCTCTATAATAAATGAAGTCTGGTGCTCCAGACCACATCACAGCTAGCTAAGGGAGACACAGACAGTCCTTCAGAAAAACATCTCCTGGGAAAGACCTTAACGTTCCCAAGCACTGCTGCATGTCAGGATACAGAAGAAGAATGTATATAAGAAATAATAATGTAAAAATTATGTTGTGACATCTTCATGAAGTCAATTATATTTGCTGCATTTACTGAGAAAAGGAAACTATCTGAAGAATGTGGGAGGGGAGGGCCTGGGTAGAAATGGCTCTGCGTGTAGCCTTCCATGGGAACAGTAAGGTCAGCACATCCCGAGTTGTTCTTACTGGGCAGTGGCTGGTGGGTCCCCAGAGTCTCTCTGCTTTGCCCACCAGTGTTAAAGTGTTGCTTTAGAACGTAAATTTTGAAGTAAAGAGCTAAAATTAAATGACAAAAGGTAATGAGAAAGGAAATAAATGAAAATTAATGTGGGCTTTACCAGAACACAAACATTGAGCAAAGCTGTTGTAATATATCTAATTATTAGAAACTGCAGTTGAAGAATATTCTTCTGGACTCTCGTTTGCTTAATACTCAATGAAGAAAGTGTAAGTGAGAAGCTATTTAAACATTTCTGTTAAACTTGGACATTATCTTTACCTGTGGTAATTTTCCTCTTAGATCTCCCATGATAGAAGTAATTTCAGCGCCCAGTTTGTGCTTTTCAGTTCAGTCCATTTTCTGTGACCATCATCCTCAGCATCTCACGAGCTGCTGTGCTGAGCAGCGTTGCGTGTTCATGTGTGACCAATTCGGGCAGGGGACTGCTTCCTGCTCGGTCGGTCACACAGCAGGTCCAGAAGTGCCATGTGGTTCCTCATGGGTTCCTCACAGGTTCCTCAGCCAGCGCCAACCAGCTCTGCTTTTGCTGACAAGTTGAGAAGTTTAACTGGCAGCCCAGCCTGCTGCCTGTAGTCTGGAACAGGTACCATCCTTCCCTGGTAGTTCCGCCCACCTGCTTGTAAAGTAGAAACCCAGAGCAGCCCAGTCACATGAGCTTCCAGCTGCTCACTTGGGGGTAATTCCAGAGGGGAGTGCAGGAGTCGGTGGAATTCTGTCCGATCAGCACAACAGAAAGACACTTTTACTGCTAACATCATTAAAAAATATCGACACTACTGCTGGTTGTTTCTGGGGAGCAGGAAAGGCAAGGCTAGTGTGTGGAAGCAGGGCTTCCATCCCGTTGGGAGAGATACTAACAGCCAGATTAACATTCCCAGTTTTACAGTAACACGCTGCCAATTAAACAAGGTAACCAGATCTCTCCCAGGCTGCAGCAGAATACTGGTGGCACTGCTGTTCCTGTGCTGGGCATTGAAAGGGAGAGACAAGTTTTAATGTCAAGTTTCTGCCTGGATTTCTTTTAATGCCTCACCTCTTTTTCAGTAAATATAAAGGTTGCTGCTACCGTCCCTTGTGTGTTTCTGGTGCAGAAAGGCAGGGCATGAATAACAACTGTAATGAAATAAACCCCAAACATTTCTTTAAAACTAAGAGGTAGATTGTGGTTAGATGCCTACAGAGAAATTATCTATAACAACTGATGAAAGGCTTGCAATAATTTGTTGTGTTCAGATCTGTTTCATCCAAAGATACAAATCGTATGCTATTGTGTTCACTTAAGACTTGGAGTTTGGGATTTTTCAGGAGCAGTGGATAATACACTGTGATACACTGAGCAGTCCTTTACTTGGAGATCATATATGCCAGATTCAGAGGTTTCCCAAAGCTACCAAATGGCACCATCCCAGCACTGTGTTCCTCCTAAGGACTAATCAAATATGCTGGGAATAAGCAAGCTGGAATTTGTTGCTTTTGTAAATGTACATAGCTGATTCTTTAAAACAACAATTTCTGTCTTTAGATAACAAATCCTGCAGCTTTATCTTACAAAGCAAATAATTTCTGCTTTGAAAGGGTGAACTATTTGGATTTTGTCCTTATTTTTAGGAAGTTTCTAAAAGGAGAAGTTGAAATTTCCAAGTTATTCAGGTGATGTGAATTAAACCCCATGAGTGTTGTTTTGAAGACAGTAGATAGCTACCAGATTGTCCCAATGAACTTGGTAGCGATCTGTGAAGTGACATTCCTCCTGGAATTGGGTGGAAGTGCACACTGAAGGCTCTTTGCTCGCTTGGTAGGGGCTGGGGTAGGTCCTGCTCCTTCTGCTTATGCCAGGTTAGCAGACGGAAGGATGTGTGAGGTAGTACATTGTGGTTGGCAGGATTTTTCAAGACTATATGGTATAATATAAGAGCATGGGAGAGCTGGCTTTTACAAGAGCTGATTATAACTTGCACTCGTGATGACGTCATGTGTGATGTATTCACAGGGCCTGGACATAGAACATTTCTGAAAAGTTCTCATTGACTTCAGCCATAGCAGTATTTCACCCTGGAAAATTGTTACTTGCAAGTGGTGTTATCCGCTCTATTCTTGTTCGCGTTGCCAGCAGCGTATCAGCCTGGAGAATAATGAACAAAAAATGGCTCATATGGGTGTAATTTGCTTTTTCTTTCTTCTGCCTGTTGACAAACACATCTTGTGTGAATGCTGATGTAAAAACAAGTCCTTTTTGTGACCTGTTCGCATTTGTCAAAAAGAGCCCCCTTGCCCAGCAGGCCATTTCTCCCTGGGTGCTGGATTGATGTTGTTGTGCTCGACTCCTTGCTTCTGCAAGAGGCAGTTCACCTTGGAAAGGAGCAGATAATAGCAGGTCACACACAACCTGATTGCAGGTAGTCAACAAATCAGTCTTTCTGACCTGGAATACAGACAGAACATTTTGCATCCAATGTGGAAGCGTTGTCTGGTAGAGGAAGCGTCATTCGTTGAACCAAATTGCTGGTAACTACATTTGGACGAGGTTCAAAAGGAGTGCACCACAGAAGGTGGTTTAATTTGGTCGTGGTGGTTTTCTCCTCCTTAACTGCGGTTTGATTTGTAGAGTGAGATCTCAAAGGGAAGAATAGCGTTCTTGCTGTGCTGACCCTCAAGGATGCTCTCAGTATCATCAGGTTTGGTGCATGCCAGCTACTGTTTTGTTCCCAAGGAAGTAATTCTATGCAGTGAGTGTAAATCAGATTATAATTTCTGATATAAAGTCAGATTTTAATCAAAAGCGATGTGGCATGCCAAGACTAAGTCCTATTTATTAAAACCAAAGCCAATCTTTTACTTCTGTCCAGCATTCTTTTAAATAACTCTTTAGTAGTGAATGTTACTTAATATTGTTCAGTTGGACCTGCTTTGAATCGAGTCTTGGATTGCAGAGATCCCCTCCAACTAGAAGTATTCTGTCATTACTTTGTTTCCTCTCCTTTTATAGTCCTGTTCTCAAATTCCTGTCTGTTAGAGAGAGGCTTGATACAGAGCATAAGCAGCTCTGTTCCATACATTTCTAACTGCATATTTGCATATTGCATTTTTAATGCAACTTATGTGATTGATTTCCCCTGAATCCACTCCAGAAATAGTTACACTTGGACTATTGTGTTTTAATTGGCAGTTTCCTTTTCCTTATGAATCTGTTATCATGCCATTAACTGCCGTGCTGTTTCTTAGAGTCGTGATTATTTATCAAGTGTACAGTACAGCAAGCAGCTTGCTGTGTCTTATGGATATAGAACTACAAGAGGATTTCTAACGTGCTCTTTGGATTGCATTTTTCTAGATTTATACTGTCTGCTCTGGCTCTGTTCAGGCATTTAGGTTCTTTTTCCGAATGGTGATTTTTCTGTTCTATACGCGTCCAAGAAATAGATTAGAATTGAATACTGTATATTGAAAAAAAATAAGCCATTTGGATTACTGGAAACAGCTGCTATCCAGCTGGGACTAGGATGCATTTCTCAGGCACTTCTCTTTAACATTTAAAGGTCACTTTACAGATGAGCCCAGGAACACCAAGAAGTGAAATTATGAACTGAGAAGGTTGGCAGTGGTTATTTCAGCAGTGTTTTATATTCACTGTGTCAGCTCTAACACATGGCCTGGGTGCTGCTGTACTGCTCACTTTATGGCCCCTCTCTAAAACTGTTGCATCCAAATAAACATCAGCAGTTGTTCTTGCATCAGATGTGATCTGAATATCTGATTTCAGCGGTGGTGCTTGTTCCTGCCCAGGTGTAACCATTGTTGTGATCCCATTATTGTAGCCAAAAAATACCCAGTAACAGTCCCTCAACGGGAAGCAGTCGTACACGGTGAGGAGTGGAAGGGTGTTCCTGCTGAGGTTGATTCAAGCATCCAGCTGTCAGAAAGCTGAGTGGAACAGTTAAGATTATATAATTACAGGTCTGCGTTTAAAGATATTTGGAAGCTTTAAACCCGTTTCTGTTGCAAGGGTTCGAGGTGTTGCCAGGAACACGTACGTAGCAGCTGCTGACCCCTTGCTTTGCTTGCATGGCAGCTGCTGGCTGCTGGCAGTGCTTGAAAGTCCCTGCTCTATTTTTATGCACTTTGTGCATTTTTTAATAGTCCCACCCACATGCACTTAAATTCATTAAAGAGCTGGAAGGAATGTTCACCTGAGAGCAGATTTATTCTCTTTTTTTCTCTTGATGTGAACACTTCCCTCTGTAAGTTCCCCTCTGTACCCTGAGGTAAGCGTGTGAGTCCCAGCCATTGCTAGGGCAGGGGAAGGGCCGTGTTTAGTTCCTTTGTTTTTATTGACACTATCAAGAGCACTGCCTATCAGCTGCCTCTCACTCCTGACCCGGTGATGTGGATGAGCTCTTGCATCTGCACAAGATGCTCTGGGCTCTGTATGGGCCGTGGCTCAAGCTGCAGAATCCCAGGCTCAGGGAAATCGTGCGATGTTAATGTGATGCCCTGGGATGTGGGAGACCCAGGTTGTATTCCTCCCCCGCTGCAGCTTCTGACGTGGCCTTGCTGATTCATTTGGCATCTCAGTTTATCCCTCTGTCTTGCAAAGTGTTGGGAGTTAGAATGCAAGCTCGATGATACTTATGACAGGGTACACCTTAGGACAGGAGGGGAGTGTTGTCTTGGAACAGTACTTAATAATAAAAGGGAAACAAAAGGGGGTTTCAGCCCGTAGTATAAAGACACTACAGCAAGAGAATAGTGCTAACAAAAAACCCCAGATTTCTTTATCCATTGTCCCCCTGCTCCATAACATGGTGTTCAGCTTTCACAGTTTCCAAAAGATGGTTTTCATTGGTGTTCCCATACTGTTACGATTTATTAAGATGTAGCAATATTTCTAGTCGTATGCCACTTTCTTGGCTGGAGCTATATATCATTTAGAAAAAAAATAGTAACCCAAGTAATGGATGTGTCTGTTAGATAGCTCAAGGAATAGTTGCCCATATGGGTCTCTCCTGCAAAACCTGTTTTGTGTCAGGTGTTAGTTTACTTGTTACTGTTTTGAATTGGAATTATGTGGGGCTTGTGCTGTCACATTCTCAGGACCTTAAAACTAGCAAGAGGATTCAGTGGAGTGTCCACCTAAGTTCTTTCCATGCATAGCCATGATGTTTGTGAGAGGACCTGAGATGACAGTAGCCCCATCAAACCCTTTGAAAGCAATGTGTGCTCCCCCCACCTCTGTACTAGATCCCCTGGGCAGTTGAAGGAGTAGGAGCTGAGAGGGGAATTGTCCTTTTTTCTGCATTTACTGTGGGAGAAGGGTACTGTTCATGTGCTAGACTAAAGAAATCCTTGGCTTATAGTACGATGTGTGAGCTGGAATGAATTGTTGTAGGCCTTGTTTATCTTACTAGACTCGGGGAGGTTTGACAGCAGCTGGGACGTTGGATTGCTGAATGCAAAGACTGGGACTGTGAAAGTTCATTATGCTGTCTGGCTCTGCATGTGGATAGCCTGAACTTCTGAGATTAGATTATGCATCTCTGTCAACAATACAAGGTAGGTACAGTAATGGAGGAAAAGTACTGTACTGCTGCTTTGGTTTTGATGTCTGTCCAAATCAATTCCTGCATCACGTTGGTAATTTCCCTTGGGTGGTTTATCTCTTACCAGATAACGTGAGGTTATTAAATACGTGTGCAGAGCAGGCCCTGGGTGTCTGTCTGTGCATTGTTGCTCTCTGCTGCAAACATTCTATATACACATGTGCCTTAAAAATGACATGCCTCTATCTGGTTATAAATATTTTCCATTTGGAATTATCAGCTGCTGCTACAGAGATGGGAGGTGATCACTTGAGCATGAAAGATAAGGGGCCAGAGAAAAGGAAAATAAGAATTATGAAGCCCTGAGCTGCATACAAAATAAGTGGCATAATCCAATGTACAAGCCTTTTAGTTAAAATGCAGCAAACAGTTTTTCTTACATGCCTTGCTGCTGCCATGAATTCACATTATTCCATGAAGTCAGGCTGTATGCCTGCAGAGTGACTGAGAGGGAAGAGAGGGTTGGGTTTTTTGTGGCAAACCTGGTACCACAGGTTTTCTTTATTTGCCAGGAAGAAACTTAGCAATGTTAATATATTCTGGTTTTCTGAAGGCTATAAAATTGTTAATGGAAGAGTGGAAAAGCATCTCTTCCTGTTCCTAAGAATTTGGGCCACAAATAATCAGAAAAGGAAGATGGAACAATCTAGGTTTAAAATGAATTGGTTCATGTGAATTCTGTCTTTCTGCCAATTCACTCGACTGACGCAGAAGCAAGATGTACCTGATGGGATGCTCCCAGTACGGCAGCGGCCCAGGTTGGCTGCTCTGTCTTGGTGTAAGGCAGTGGAGCCCACTCAGGAAGGCCCTGGGATCCTTGCTGGGAGCAGACTGACCAGTGGGTTCCTGGCTCTGAGACAGGCAGTAGCTCCACTGCACTCGTGCAGCTGCTGTAATGATTTCCCTTTAAAAGTGTCCTTAATGATCCAAGGAAACACCCACCGTGGTTCGTTACCTGGGGGCCAGAGTTTTCCTTTTAGCAGCTCAATGAACACAGAACAATAATGAGTTGGCAGAATTTCATCCCTTTCGTGTCATGTATCAATCCACAATTTCTGGCTCGGGGAGGACAATTGTTACACTGAACCCCATTCTGTACTGAGGAATTGTTTCTTTCCCTTCCTGTTAAAAGAAGCCACATTAGTGCCAAGTGCTGAGGTTAAAGAGGGACATGGTAATTCCTGGGCCTTTGCATGGAAATAAGTTTTTCCCTAAAGGTAAAGCACAAGTACTGGGGAGGTGGCAGGAACGGCCGGTGTGCGTTCTGCTCCACCAAGCTCAGCAGGGACTTTATGCTGTAGAAAACACGTACTTATGAGAGAGCTTGGGTTTATTTATTTAGTTGTTTACTATTTTAGCTCTGTTGGCAAACTTACAGCTAAGAAGGAGGAGTTTTTAAAAGTCAGTAAAAGGCATTTGTCTCGGCAAAGCTTGAGTCAGGCTTTGCAAACAGAATTGTTCTGAGAGATGTGAGGACTCATTTCAGCACTCAAAACGGGACTACGTTAAAGCGTCAGAGTTATGGGAGGTGAGGCTTAACTGGCTTGTTCCTACAGCTGCTGCTCTGTGAATGTGGGGCAGTGCCTTATTATTTATGACAACACTGTATCAGTAACTTCAAAATCTGAAGGCTGGGGACAGCTCCAGAGCTGCTGTGCAGCACTGGAGTGGGGGGCTGAGGCACCTTCCCTGCCTGAGCGCTTGGCCTAGTCGCTTCCTGATGGACAGGATCTCTAGATGGCTTCCCTTGTGAGAAGCTTCCTGGGGCATGTGTGAGAAATCTTTTCCATATGGTGTGGCCTGCCACAATCCCCCAGGGTTCGAACAGGAGGCAGGACTGGTCCAGGTCCCCGCTCTGAGCTCAGACTGGCCAGTCGCACAAGCCAAGCAAGCTGCAGTATTCAAGGAGAAGGAGAGCAGCTGCACGGCCAGCCTCGCTGTCAAGCCACCGCTCCCAGACCGCAGCCTGCAAGGAAGGTGGCTTCTGAAGGGCTTTTCATGAGCTAAATGATCCCTTCACAGGCAGCCTCAGTAGGTGTGGGAGGGCTGATATCCCCCGAGTCCCTCTGCTCCCTGGTGCCATCCTGCCCTGCTGCTGCGCCTCTCAAAGGCAGGCAGAGCTGTGAGAACTCCTCGGTGCTGCCCTGGCATGCTGAACTGGGAAACCTGGCAAAGAAACTCTGTGGATTTGTTAACAACCAGCAAACAACTTCTTAGAAGTATTAGAACTTCATTATATTAATACGAAACATAATTATGGTAGATGAATTTCTGCATTTATGAGGAGAGTTGTGCCGTGCTCTCCAGACATCTGTACCCTATCGAGACAGATGGTGGAGTGCAGCATTGCCCAGCACCAGATCAGCACCATTTTCCCATCCCATCCATGGCTGCTCTTTCTCTCTAGCTGCAGATGCTCATTCAGCTTAGTCAAACGGAGTCCTTATTTGAGAGATTCTGTGCTGAAAGGCAAACACATCTATCTTTATAAGCCTGTTTGTTTCCATAATTAGAAACCGAATCAACAATGTACTGAAGATGACACATTTGCTCATTCCCTTTCTTCTCCCTATGGTGGCACAAAGCAGTGAAGCACAATAATTAATGAAAAAGACTGTTTATTATTCAGGCAACATATCTGAAGTGGAAAAAAACAGCATAGGTTAAAAATATGTTGCTGAAGACCATCAGTGCCATCGCAGAGCGAATGAGCAGTTCTAGAGGGACAGTCCCACCATTCAGTCCAGTTGGACAGCGTGCTCTAAAACTGTCAAAGACAATTGAACTCAAATTTCTCATGTAAAAACTGAGGAAAATGTGGAATGCATGAAGAAACCTGACTTAAGCATCCTGCTAGGGCATCTTTATTGTTCTTCCCAAAATAGTGACTTTTTAAGCTTCATTTACATGTCTGCCTTGTCCTGTGGCCAAGTGAAAATTTTAGTAGACTTATCTTTTTTTTTGGGAGAGGTTTTGTATAACACATAATACTCTGCTCAGCACTCTGCCTTTGCAAAGCAAGGCTAATCTATATTAAAAATTAAGGTCAGAAAATGCCTGACTGCAAAAAAATTGCTTTGTCTCCTGTGGACACGCTGCAGAGCAGGTCGCTGCTTGTGGGCCAGCGTTGAAGACCAGGTAAAATGTAGCTCTTTCCTCCATCTCCTGAGGCTGACACTGAAGTCCAGGGAAGGATTCCCCCACACTGACTGGGCATGGGTGAGCTCCAAGGTTCCCCTGGGTCTTGCTCGGGCCATTCACTTCCTTTACAAAAAACTGCAGTGTAAGCAGAAAGTCAGAGGCGTGTACGGGCTGGTGGATGTCCCAGCGATGGTGTGCGACTGCAGCCATGCTGCTGGCCTCTGGTCCCTTGCCACTTATTTCTGTCCTACGCCTAGCTATGAAAAAGGAGATAGAAAAGTAAATAGAAAATTATTTACTCAAGCTTATAAAGTCAGTCCACATTAGGAAAATGTATGAGAGGAGCTAGAAGAGTCCACTTGCTAAAAACAAAGGTGATTGAGAGAACAGTGCCTCTTTCGAGGGGACTGATTTTTCAAGTCCTTGATTAGAGCCCGTTTTCCTCTTACATGTTCTGTACTCAGTGGTGATGCTGCATTGTTGTGGCAGATAAATCTTCCTGGTATGGCAAAGCTAAGAATAGCTACTTACACCAAGAACAGAGCTTTGATCTTCATGTTGTGATACTCACCCTCCACAGTCTTAATTTTGGGAACAGAAAACTGGTTTGCACTGGTTTTAGGTGACCCCAGTTTCAGTAACGTAAACGTCTTCTTTTGAATGTACAGTGTTATTAGCTTGTGGTTGGTTTGACAGCCTTGTGCTTGCTACAAATCTCTGTGTGTTAGGGGATAGCCAGTAAGGACACGTGGCTTTGCAGAAGCACGACAGAACACCTGACTATGACTTTTTGACTTTTTATAAAAAGTGTATCGATCCGTACACAGCAAATCTAATAGCAAGTAACCAAAGCTGTGTGTGCACGGCCTGTGAGCAAGTGCCTCGTGTTGTTTATTCAAGGGGATGAGTCACAGATGAAAAATATGGATAGATAGGCAATGTCGTGTGGAGAATTCCAGGAATACAGCTGCAGTTTAAGTACTGTGATGGACATGGCCATCAGATTATTTCTTTTAAATGTTTGCTTGTTATGAGAAACTGTTAAGTATCAGCACTTTCCTTTGGTATTGTCTCACTCCATGGAGAGAATTCATTTCCACAGAGGTGACATGCACAGCCCTGCAGTGCCAGCAGAACCAGCTGGAAGAGCATCACTCCTGGTGTCTCCTGAGACTCTTTACAGCAGTGTGAATTTAGGGATTCTTTGTACTGGACCATCTTGTCCTTTCCTCCACATCCTCAGAGAAGTAGGTCCACCAAGGTGGTTGTAACACAGCTCTGTTCCTCTTTGTCAGCCTAGGAGAGGACACATTCACCTCCTTTCCAAGGATGAGCATTTAATGTGGCTTATAAATTGTGCTTGCTTTTAATTTTCTGTTGCAGTAACCATTGTAGTGCGCACGCTGTCTAGATCTGGTTTGATCTGACCAGTTCCCAGAGTGGTTGGCTTATCAGGTTGAGCAGCTACCTGGACTCAGTGCAGAATTATACCCCTGGAATGTAGCTGGGAGCAGATTGCCCCACTAATGCCAGTGAAACAACAGAAGGGAAAATGGGCTGTATTTTACTGAGGAGCAGTTTGGGCCAGCAAACTAACAGCAGTTGTAGTCCCTTCCCCACTGAGGACTACCGGGTGCTGCTCCTTCCTCTGCTGGGCTCTGTTGCCATCCCCAGTCTGATTCAGTGCCCCGGGTGCTTGGCACCGGCCAGAGGCAGAGGAAAAGAGAGCTGCTGTTCTGTAGAGTCTGAACTGACTGAAAAGAAAAAGTGGGTGTGGTGATCCCATGGTGCAGAGGGGGAATTGGTTGTGGAGAAGTGAAGTGGCTTGCTCAGGCTTTCTGAGAAGGACCAGGTAGCACCGAGCTTTTAATGCAGGTTTGGTGCTACCCAGTTTTGCCTCGTAACCACAAAAGCATTTTTCTGCATCACAGCAAAGATAGTTCTGCATTGTGGGGAGGTTTGGAAGAGAGGGAATTTAAAAACACCAGGGGAATTTTGAGTGGTACCATAACACAAATAGAGCATTGCCATGCTAATAAAGGACAGCAGTGACCATTATTTTGAGTTAATGAAGAAAACTGTAAAAGGGATAAATAACTCATATTATTGTTACTTTTTTTTCTCTTGAAATATTGCTGAAGAAAATTCATGGACAATAGTTGGGCATATTTTTCTGGAAAAATACCTAGTTTGGTGCTACAGTACCATAATCGATGTTTACATAGCTGTGGTACTTTATGGTTGAGTGCTTTATTCTGTGGCACGTTAATGTTAAACTGACAGGATTCTGGTTTCGGTCATGTAGTTACACCTAGAATTTTTCTCACTGTATAATTTATGATCCTTCAACTTCTTGTTTGCCTCCCTTTAGACTTGATTATTTGAGAATTCTTAGTAGTTAAATCAAGAATTCTTAGCAGTTGAATTATTCCCATGGGCGAAGACTCCCGTTCTGCTGAAAGAACAGGCTTTTCCATCCCGTTAAACTGATACATCTTGTTAACATCGAATTCTTTCCTTTCCACAGAAGAACTCAAGGAGAAACTAAACCAGTATATTGATGAGGTGAATGCCCGTAAGCCTGGCTTCATCAAGGTTGTTCGGCACAGCAAACAGGAGGGGCTGATTCGATCTCGAGTCAGTGGGTGGCGAGTAGCCACCGCGCCGGTGGTCGCGCTCTTCGACGCCCATGTGGAATTCAATGTGGGATGGTACGTGTCTCCTTGATTCCTCTGACCAAGGGCCCTTTTCCAAGCACTCTGTAAATTACTGGATGACGTTTCTCTTGCATAACAGGGGCAAGTCAGCGGTCTGATCCTTTTACTGAAGGCTCAGACAGTGTCGTGGACACAAGAATGAGAAGTGTATTTGTGCTGTGTCACGTAATCTAGAGGCATTTCTGTATCGTGTGTTATCTGCTGGTCCCCTTACAATGTATTTAAACTATATGGGAAAACTGCATGTTAAAAACCTTCTCCAGCAATGCAGCCCTTTGCCCATAGGGACAAATTTATCTTCTTTTAATTAAAAATGTTATGTTTCTTTTCCGTTCTATAGTGTAAACAAAGAAGTGTCATTTTGACGCTGAGGTTGCTGCTCTGTGCAAAAGTAGCAGATAATTAAAACCGTGTATTTTAACTTGTTCAGTCTGGATTTAGTATCTCAGTTGCTTCTTGAATAAAAAAATATGATGAAAAGGCAGGAGCTTCTACCCCTAGGACAGATCTATTATTAACTCTGATCTTGATGTCCTTGATAATATTGCAAGCCTGAAGTTACTGTTCTTTGGTAGCAAGGGTATGATAAGCAGATACTCATTTCTTACATTCACCAGCTAACATCAAGGTTAATAATAGGGCAGCCGAGATAAAATACTGCAGCGTGTTGTTCTGGGGCAGATCCTGCCCTTGTCAAAACTCCATCTCAAAGGGAGCTCTGAATGGGTAACAGCTGTAGACTTTCCCCCTTCTGAAATACACAGCATAAGCTGCTGTTTATATAGGAGGTTGGACAACATGACCTTTAAAGGTCCCTTACAACCATGATTCTGTGATTTCCATCAGTGCTGTGCTTCTACTGACGTAATCTTAACATATGTTTTGTCTATTTTAGGGCTGAACCAGTGCTCACTAGAATAAAAGAAAACAGAAAAAGAGTCATTTCTCCATCGTTTGATAACATCAAATATGATAACTTTGAAATAGAGGAGTATCCCCTCTCAGCGCAGGGCTTTGACTGGGAGCTGTGGTGCCGATACCTGAACCCTCCTAAGTCATGGTGGAAGCTGGAGAACACAACTGCTCCAATAAGGTAACATCCATCTGTAAGCTAAATTAGCGTGTCACTGGCAATGTTCCTCTAGATGTGACAGATGGTGAGTGGTCTCAGCTCTAATAGGTTTTACTGGCTGTAGCTAAATGTCCTTGAACTGTCCTCTTCAGCTTTTATCCTTGACCACTACACAGTCACCAAGAAAGCTGTGTTTTTCTGTAGATCTTTTAAAATAGGTTTCCTGGGCATAAGGCAAAACACAAAGTGCAAGTGAAAATGGCAGATCTGAATATGCAGCAGGGCTGCTTTCTCCAAATGCCTTGCCTGCTCGTTTAGTGGTAATGGGCCAGAAACAGAATTTTCTCTACAAATGCTTTGTACGAACAGAACTGATCTGACAGCTCTCTTCTTTATAATGCTGTCACATACTTAAGAGCTGTGTTATGTCTGAGGAGTTAATGCTTGTCCACTGATAGTCTGTGAGCAAGGACTGTATTAGATCCTTGCTTGGGTCCAGTCTAGCTCTCTATAGCTTCTTACCCTGTCTAGAGCATCGTTAGGCTGGTACAGAACCTTGCTGCAGATCCCTTAGCTCAGGGAGGGGGTAGGTGCTCTGAATCTCCTCAGCAGCTCTGCTGAGATTCCAGGCCTTCCTTCTAGCTATGCATTCATACCAAGGTTATCACTGGTCCTTCATCTCGCTGCAGAAAGAACAAACCTTAAATAGCAGTGGCAGCACAAGGGGGTCATCGCTGCAGCTACTTTCCACGTGGCCACTGCAAGGGGCATCTTTGATCCAGTAATTCTGTCTTCTCAGGCAAACATCTTTTTGTGGCAGTTGTCAGCTTAAACACTCTTGACTGTGCGGCCCCACATGCTGGGTGTTTGAACAGGACCTAGAATTTGGGAAGTAGGAGATAAAAGTTCACAGGCTTGCCACAGACATACTTAGAAAGGGGTGGAAGTTTCCCCATCAATAGAAATGGTTATCAGTGCTAATGAACTCCATTAACATTATGGAAATGTTTTGAAATACTCTACTGAGTCCTGGAGAGGCAAACCTTCTCTGTTAATTTTGGTGACTTTTTGAATTATTTGAACTCAGAATAAAGAGCAAATCTACGTTTCCATTTGAGCCCAAAACTATGTTCTCTGAGAGAGTTGTGGACTGAATGGCCTTTATGAATATTGGATGTTTAGGTTTGTTCCTTACCCCTTTCCCTGGCACCTTTTATTCAGTGCATATGTGCTGGATAATTTAAACAAACAAAAAACCATATGTATTGATTGCTGGCTTCTCTCATGCCTCTAATATGCTTCTGGAATTATAACAAAGGGAAGCAGATACTCTGAAACATCCTTTTAAAACAACACCAACACAAGAGTACTTTGTCAGAAAAGAAGCAGAATTTTTGAAGTGATGTTAACTTCTATTTTCTGTATTAATAAATACATCAGAAACAGTCTTTCATTGTTATAAAGTGGGTGCTATAGCTCTTCACGTTACAAGCATGAATGTATACATTTCTGTAGACGTGTACAATTTGTGATTAAGACCTCCTATAATCTTTTCGAATGTGGATGTCTGCACTTACTGCAGCTTGAATTTTCCCAGTAAATGCAGGGTGATTTCCAGTGTACTCCTAATCAATATCCCCTTGTTACCAGAATTCCTGATACCAACATAATAATGAGAAAATACATTTTTGTTTCTTGCCATTGTGGATTGTAAGGTAGGAGAAACATGAGAAGGCTCGATTACTCGGTATTCTTCTCCATGTATCTCATAAAGGTAAAACTGTACTCTCTGTGCCTGAACTCTTACCTTCTGAAGACTGGCTGGGCAAAGTAAAAGTTGGTTAATTCAGGTCACGGCGTAAACAGAGCTTAGTGATTCCGTAAAGGATCGTAATGCTTAAATTTGTCTCAGGACAGTGGGCTAACATTGCAGTGTTGCTGGGAAGGGCAGACAGTTCTTGATTCTGTATTACAAACCCTTATCTGGATGTTCCTATTCAAGAAATAATCTTTTACATAAGCTCACAAGAGATGAATTTTCTTAGCCGTAGGTGAACCTAGCTTCTGGCTAAACACAGACCTGCATCATTTGCTACCCTTGTTAATTATCGCAGACAAGGAATCTGAGGCCTTAGCAGGGACAGAGACTGGAATGGCTGTTGCCTGGATCTACTTTGTCAGCACTGAAATCCTTAAGGTGAATATGTATGTCCAATAATTTTGAGTCTGTTTTCCTTCAGTGGTGTTTATACCACCATTGAGTCAAGAACATTAAAGGCAGAGCTGAATAAATCTGTTGGAGAAACACCTCCCTAAGCACCTGACTCGACGCACAGTTTGACCCAGCACTTGTGAATATCATTATTTCTGAACGATAACATTGTTCATATTGGCTAATTTTGGTTGCTGCTGGTTTACTCTTCCAGAAGTCCTGCATTGATTGGATGCTTCATAGTAGATAGAGAATATTTCCAAGAGATTGGCTTATTGGATGAAGGCATGGAAGTATATGGAGGAGAAAATGTGGAGCTCGGAATCAGGGTAAGGAACATAACCTACCAGCACTGCTGGCTTATCTTTAAAGTAAAACTTGCTTCTTGTTGCAGGGGGGGATAAAATGAGTAAAAAATGTATGGATGATGGCATGTGAAGTTGATCCACAGCTCTGCAGTAGTCTAAGTTGTATTTCAGGGGGGAGGGGGGAAAGAGCAAAAGCCCCTCTGTCTTTTTAAAGAACTTCTCTGGGACAAGGATGGAAATACAGAAATTGGTATTATTTTTCCATTCAAGTAACAATGCTAGAGCTGTGCAGAGATGATAGCTACTGCTCCTGTCTTACCTGGGCTCCTAGACTCAGTAAGGAGGGTAGTTTCTCACAGACCTAATGGGAAAAGCCTTTCTAGATTACTTGGTTTTTTTAAATTAGGGAAATCACTGTGCAGCAAACAGGAGTACATAGGCATTTGTGGTGCCTTTCCTCTGGAGGCAAATTAAGATATTCATAAAGTGCATAAATGCACATCTTTTCTTCTTCCATCATACACTCTTCATCCTTGTGTATGATTTCTGTACTTCTTTCTGTATCTCTTCACAGCTAAATACCATTCTGAAAATACAGTGCTGTTCTGTTTGAGAATCTTTCAGGTTTTTGATAGGAGAGATGAATAGTTGGTAATGAAAAATGGTGTGATGTGTGAAAAAAAAGAAAAAAAAGAATTTATTTTAAAAGTATGGAATTGTCTCCTGAGATTGTGAGCTATAACAAGAAATACTTTTATTTCTGAGTTCCTGAAATTCCTTTCCTCCCACCTGTCAAAGATAGTGTGACTGCAGCACGGCTGACAGCCAGCTCCCCTGCTCAGTTACACTGGGGCACAGTTTTAAGAACAAGGAGACAGAAATGCAAGTCTGCTTCTTTCATTAACACTGTTCTCTTCACTGTGGGGGCCAGAGAGCTGCAGCCTGTTCCTAAAACCTGATTTTGCAGCTCAATGTTGGGATGAGTTGAAAATCAGTGTCACTGCTGTTTCCTTTTTTCACCAGACAAAACTATTGTCTCCCTGGGGAGTGCAGGGAGTTTGATCTAGCTTTGCATCGTGATACATGTGCTGTCCAGCCTGCTATATTTAGCCTTGCAGAAGTTGCTTGGGAAGAGCACTTTGATGGGCAGGATCAGAGCCGCAATCCTCCGCGTAATGGAACCTTTGGAGTAGACGGGATCACTGCCATGGGGCCCAGCACTGCTCTGGGCTCCTCGTGGCGTTTCGTCTGTCTCCGGGGAAGCGGTACCTGACCTACATAGAACACTTTCATCTGCAACAGACTGTGGTGTGCAAGGTAGCAGAATGTATGCTGCTGCCTCATCTGACTATCTGGGCTTGGATCTGTGGTCCTGCCTATGTCAGAACAAATTACCGAGCTGTAAGGAACAGCTTTTTCAGCAGTTTATTACCAGCTCTTCTCACACTTCTCAGCATGTCCCAGATAACACCAGGGTGAATATCAATGTACAGTGCAGCATTAAAGCTTCTGGGAAGCAAAGGATTATTTCTACAGACAGATGTTAAGTTTGAAAAGCAAGCCCCTTCTCTCAGCCACCTGCTCCTGGGGCCGTAGGCGTGGGTTGGCAGAGTACGGGTGATGGTGGGGCCTGGCCTTCAGCCGCAGCCTGAGCCCTTGGCCCTAGAGCTGTCACTCCCAGGGGCTGCCCTTCATCTCCTGGAGACAGGGTTGGCTGGCCAACTGGAGCCAGCAGGTGATTTCAGGCCAGATGACCCTCAGTAAGTTTGCGGATGGCACCAAACTGGGAGGGAGTGTCGATCTGCCCGCGGGTAGGAAGACACTGCAGAGGGACCTGGCCAGGCTGGGTCGATGGGCCAAGGCCAGCGCTGTGAAGTTCAACAGGACCAAGTGCAGGGTCCAAGCAAATTTCACACAGCCTGTTACCATTCTCTGCAGTATTTAGGCACTGGAAGTCAGTTCTTTCATTGGGAGCTTCTATGGATAAGCATGGAAGAGCGACCTTCTACAGGAACAGGGCAGGTTACTTTCAGCTGCAGGAATGGCAGCAGGAGTTAGGGTCATTTGAGCAACCTGTTTCTCTTAAGCATGTTAAGTAGAGCATGGTCCTGTGACCTTCCTCCAGAGGATGTGAAACTGCTGTGAGCCAAAGTGCTGTGCAGACCAGCTGCTGCATCGTGTGGTGACGGCACTGGGAGAAACGCCGTGCCTGTGCCCGGTTACAGCCTTATTGTCCATTGGCCTTGGCAGCAGCTCCAGCTTCAGTGACCTGAGATAAGATTTAATCTCCCAGCTGAGAACCCTTTAATCTCCCTTCTGAGAACCATGTCTGCCTATTTAGGATTTCTTTTCATTATAAAGGAGAAACCATTACTCCTTCTAAGTTCTTGAATTTAGAAGTCTTCTTGAAGTCTCCTAAAATCTTTTTGTTTTCAGATGGACAGAAGGGGTTTTCCCTGAGCAGGGGCAGGAACTAGACCCTGATGAAATAGGCACTTATCCCAGTATCCCCTCCCTGGAGGTATTTTTGTCACCTCACTATATGCACAAATATCTAGTTATTTGTGTTACATGAGTGCAAGAAAATCCACAACTATTGGAAGCTGTATCTGAAGTATCCATCATTGATAAACCACAACAAGCCACAGAAAACCGGTCTTTGATTGGAGGCTTATTCTCTTGACTGAGTTTCTCTACTCAGCTTTATTAATCTGTAATTTGGTGTATTATTTTAACTTACAGTATTTTTACCCTTGTCTGTGGCTTTGTAATAACATTTGTAAAATATTAAACATATAGTATTGAATAAATATTAGTAGAGTTCTGCTGCCTCGAGCTAGAAGCTGACAGATGAGTTCAAAATAGGAATGCATTTGGAATCTTAGAAGTAATGCTATGTTTTTTCCTCAAGCAAATGTTTTCTTGCAAAGCTATTTATTCACTCCATAAGGAAATAAAGGAAGACTGGTTGCTTCAAGACTCGACAGCATCCTTTTTGAGCAGCTCAGTCACTTTATCTGGGATTTTTGAAAGATCCATTTACTGTGCCCCAGAATCATATTGTTAAATTTGCGTTAGGATGAGTAACGCTTCTTGTTGGTTTATGTTTGACTGTTCCCAACTGAATGGACTTAATTGTGCTTTTAAGAGACCATTTGGAGGGCTAGTTGGAATCACATTGTGTATCCAAGAGACCAAACAGGACCTGTGTTGGTAACTGCCTTGTGGTGGAAACACAATGTGAGGTTGGCCTTTCTCACCGCTATCTGGGCTGCGCTGCACAAGCAGGTCTTCCAGTTAAGCAAGCACCTACAGATCCTTTGCCGTGAATTAAATGTAACCAATTAGATCCATTATTAGATGGCTCAAGTCTAGGTTTCAGTAGGCTCCTTAAAGGCCTATTCCAGTTCATTCCTGCTGAGGTCAGCAGAAGATTTTTCTATCAAGAGCAAGTCTGTAGCACTCATTTTGTCTTAAAGCAGCCTACGTGTTTCAGAAAGCTTCCAAATATCTGTTCCAGTGAAGCTGTTTGCACCACTCTGAGAGATGCCTGAACCAATACTCAGCGATTTGCCTCAAGTCACAGACTAAGCCATCCTCAGAGTCAAGGGAATGTCAAACCCAGGTTGTGACGTAGAGTAATTGTGTACGGCACCAAGACACTGTGCTTGCAGCTGAATTTGTGTTCATGGGGATATAATGGCCCTGTTAAATGGGGAAGGGGAAATTTTGTTAGAAGGTAATAGCTCTTTAAGGGAAAAGGAAAGGATTTTGCTCTCACTAAATGATATATCAAGACTTCACATCAGCTGACCCGGAAGGAAAATTGCATTTACAGCTCAGGCTGAGTATGGCACGCTACTTTTATACAGTATATTGCCATAGTGGAATTTCTTGTATTTGCAATAAAATAACATTATAATAAATATATCTGCTTAATTTCTTGTTAGTCTGATGGGCTGTCTATAGAACTTACATGAAGCTGATGCTGATGCTTTTCCTGTTGATGGAGAACTAGAGCAATGCAGTTTATGAACAGAGATGCAGAAATGAGTTATTTGACCAGAAAGTAGACCTGATGTCCTTTGGGGTATTGCCCACACATAGGATCCCTCTGTTGCAGAGCAAGCAGATACCATGCCTCTCCCTGAGCTATTTTTTTCTCATATTCCAGAGGTGACTTTAGTAATTTTTTCTTGTTGTTTGGGGGTGGGCTTTTTTGGAAGGGTTGGGATTTTTTGTAGGTGCTTTTGTCTCCCTCTGTCTGTCTGTCCTTTGTGGTTTTTTTTTTTTTTCCTTTCTTTTTTAACCTTTCCCCAGCTTTTGGGATCCTAATTCTTCATTGCTGGCTAGTTAAACCAGTCCCTGTCATATGGTGCATAGAAGCCCAGTCATTTCCAGTCCAAAGTGTTCGTGTATCCCAATTGCTTCTCACCTGAGATATCCTCTCCAATTCAGAAGTAAACCTTTACATAATAACTGGTTTTTTAAAGTGCAGAGTTAATTTGCGTGTTAATCAGTTTGTGATTTACCATGCTGCCTCACAAACTGCCGTGGTAGGAAAACTGATCGACTGGTGTGCCAAGAGTTGGAAACGACTGGGAGGGAACAAAGAAAGTGAGGGGGTTTTTCAGTGCTGGGGAATTGTTTGCATGGAGAGTGAGCGGTGAGACGTGTCACGTCTGCATTGTGTCCCTTTCTGGCCTTGCTGCTGGCTTCCCTTCCCTGGCCCTTCGCTGAGCAGTGCAGATCTTCTCTAAATGCCTTTCAGGAAAATGAATCTAGACATTCCCTGTTCTTGCACTTAGAGCTGCCGTTGCATGCCGTGGTTTTAAAGCCATCTTTTTAGCTTGGTTTTGATAAGTGGGCCACAGCCCTTCCCATGGGGAATGATTTGCTGTACAGAAAAAATCTCCAGTGTAGGATCACAGGTGCTGTTCAGCAGCATTAGGTTGATAATGTGTGAAGTGGAAGGGCTGAGAAGTACAAGAGTAAGAATATTCTCACTTGCTACTTTTAGATAACATTTAAATAATGCTTTTTTAAGATACGATTTCTTTTTAACTTTACCTTAAAGCTTTCAAGAGATGTCCATTTTGGTTATACCCATTTTGTGAATTAAGAGATCACCTTCAAACTGAACTCTGCCAAAAAAAATTGTCAAGATTGACCGAATGTTACTACTTAGAAGATGTAGCAAATGGTTTTTATAGCTCACATTTTCACTAAGATAAAGATAATTCTTTGGCGATGTAAGTATGGCATCAATACTTGCCCAGCAGCCTGTATAACTAGTCGTGGCTTCTCAGTGTGGCCAGAACAACTGCTAAACTTAATCTTGTTTTGGAAAGTACTTCACTGTGTTAGCAACCTGAATCCCAAGATGACACAGACTAAATTCTCTGCTCACATGGTTGTAATTCCAAAAGGGGGAAAAAAAAAAAAAACCCAAACAGCCTCTATTGAGAATAAAACAAAGAATTGTCATGCCTCCGAACTGATGTCAGCCATGACATCAGTAGACACTGTCTTTCTGTGGCTTGTTCTGGTTTTGTCTTAAACCTCCTGTGGAATAATTGGGTTTTTTTCCCCTGTGTTGCCTATGAATGCCTCAGCAGGTACCCTGCAGCTGCAGCATGTCCCATTGTATGTACAGACAACGTTACTGGTGAATCGTTTTTGTGGTTTTGCCCTCTCTGGGGAGAGAACGTTTTATTAGCTGGTCCCACATGAAAGCAAACAATGACCCAGCTCCAGCTACCACGTGGCATCACTATACCCTACCAGGAAGGGGGACAAGGCACTGTGAGATCTCTCAGATAGATTTTTCAGCGATTGTGCCTGTGTGATTGCACATTACCAGCTAGGCAGGAATACCGACAACCTGATGTTTTATGAGAGGAAATTGTTGTTTATAGTGGTAGGAAAAGAAGTGAAGCAGTTTAAATCAATATGCACTTACAAGTCAGTGGACTCGGGTAAGATGCAAATTAATTAGTGCATTATTATAATATAGCCTTTTGTTTACTATCTCTCTGCACTTTCAGTCACGGCGTGGTGGCAATGTCATTGTAGCTTCTGGTATGGCAATTCTTCATGGCCTAGTCTGTGAAGATTCTGGGTTTGTTTTAACAGATACTGACGTGAGATCTCTCTAGAATTTAATTTCATGGAGAGTTTTTACTACTGCAAGACTGATTTAGTAATCCAACAAAGGTTAGAGGAAGACCAGTGTGGCAAAGCCAAGGGACTGTTGTGGTGTAACAACTGAGTAGATGACTGGGGTGGATTCACCAGGATGGATCCAGCATGTTTGGGTCAAAGCTGCAAAGGCCAGATATCTTTACATATGCCCCAGCACCTTGAGTAGTAAGTCAGGCAAGTGGAGCAGAGCAGCTTGGCAGAACAGAGAACTCATGGAGCTCAGAGGAACAGGAAATTGTGTGATCTCTGGAAGCAAGGTCAGGCTTCACAGGAAGACTACAGAGCTCTGGTTTGTATATGCAGGGAGAAGACATGAAAGGCCAAGGTCTAAAGAGAACGTTGGACTGATACTTGTTGAAGATGGTCATCTGACTAATAGGGATAAAGAATAAGCAGAGGCACTCGATGGGTTTTTTTGGCAGTCAGCAGCAGCTTGATCCACATCAGCAGTGTGTGCCTGGCAGCCAAGAGGGCCAAGCACAGCCCAGCCAGCCAGGCCAGGAGTGATTATCCTGTGGTACGCAGCACTGGTACAGCCTCACCTGGCAGTACTGGGGGCAGTTCTGGGCCCCACAGTTTAAGAGGGATGTGAAGGTCCTCAAATGCATCCAGAGGAGAGCAGCAGGACTGGTTAAACAGCTGGAAGGAATGTCCTCTGAGGAGTGACTGACTTAAGGACCTGGGAAGGTTCAGACTGGACATCAGGAAGCTTTTCTTCACTGAGAGGATGCTCAAACACTGGAACAGGCTTCCTAAAGGGGCGGGGGACACCCAAAGCCTGTCAGCGTTTGAGAGGCATTTGGTCAATGCACTTAAGGACACGCTTTAACTGTGGGTCAGTCCTGAACTGGTCAGGCACTTGGGTTAGATGATTGTTGTAGGTGCCTTCCAACTGAAAATATTCTGTTCTTATCTTGGTATTCTGATACTGATGAAGTCTTCAGGATTAATGCAGGATTAACAAGACCACTCAAGCTCAGTACAACTGTGGGAAAAGAGAGAAAGGTAAAAACAGAAAAGATGGGCAGTGCAGTATGTTACTCCATAAACACTATAAACTAGTGGTGATCTGGTTCTTGTTTGCTGCTTTTTTTCCTTTCAAGATGAAAAGAGATTTCTTTTACTTCCCATTTGTGATTTAAACTTGGCAACGTAGCGATTTGTGTGTCAGTTATTTGCTGTGCCTAGCAATGAGACAGACACATCTGAAAGGGAACTGAATGAAGCCACACGCCTTCAGGGACCCTTGAAGCATCTTATCTCCCAGTAACACAGGGCACAGAGTAGTTCCTGCCATTGTAAACCAGCAGCACAACACACGTAGTCTATTACAATGCATTGTAGAAGTTTCACAGCTCATGAAGATACATGCAAAATTAATTCCTGTAGAACAGAACAATGTAAAATGTACATAATAAAGCAATTAGCTAAAAGTGGAAGGAAACTACTGGTAATTTGATATGGAAGGAATCTTTACATGTATTACTTTTTCAAAGAGTGTTCTGTAAAGGCACAATTAATGTAAAATGAGGTCTATGAGGCAATTAATGATGATTTCAAAAGTAAGATTTGAGGGATAATTGACATTTGAAAAATTGAGGGCAGCTCTAGTTCTGTTAAAGCCTTTCATTTCCTTTTAGGAAGTCTTTTTAGATAATGGGGGGGATGTTTTTGTAGCTTGCTTACAGTCTCACATTAAGATTACCAACTTGATTATGGAAGAAAGCTGTTCTCACACACACACAGAG